>PVJX010008911.1:0-63268 GCA_004027295.1 Dolichotis patagonum
TGCACTGATCTCAGGGAAGTAACTGGGTCCCCGCCAGGGGCGTGGCCTAGTTCAAGCAGATTCCACCAATCCACTCGGCGAGGGGAATAACCAGCTGAAGCCACTTCCTTATGGAGTTAGGGCTGTCCTGCCCAAATCCAACATGTCGTCCAGTCGGTTTCCCCTTTCCCATGGGAGGGTCTTATTCTCATCACTCACCGTGTCCCCGAGAACTGCTGGACTGCCCGACCTCCGACTTCAGCGCGGCTGAGGTGGGAATTCATGGTGCCTCTGGGTGGGTCATGTGCAGTGCCGGTCCCGGCGAGCTGCACGCCGGGCTGTTCAGCTCCGGGCTCCAGCGGCTCAAGCCAGTCTCTTTGGTGCAGATCGCTTGTTCAGGTCGGGCGGAATTCAGGCATCTCGAGGCGGGTGCCATGCTCTCTGATCTTATCTTCACTAATAGTAGCCCCAAGATCTCTTATTCTGGTGGGTTTTTGCGCTTTAGTTTCTTTCTGTGTTGTGAGAGTCTATCTCTCTCTGTTTGGGTCTCTCCAGGGTGTTTTATTCTGGCATTTGAGCTGTCTCTCTCAGAGAGGGTCTCTCTCCTGCTACCTACCAGTCCGCCATCTTGTCTCTTCTCAGACACAGCTTTTAAAAAAGTTCTTTCTACATGGAGTCTTAGCTGCGTTCACTTGCAAGTAAGACATTCAAGTCTCCAAGCTGTCATCAGCTTAGTAGGTTTTTAATTTTCCAAAGGAGGTTCAGATTTTAAAAGGACAGCTTCTGCTTGGATAACACCTATCTTCGAGGGTGTGTCCAAGCTTGCAAACCATGCCGAGAAGAGGCTGCAGCGCTCTTGAGTAAGATGTAATGCTCGTTTCTTTCTTAATGCACCTTGTAATTTGCACATGTGCCACGACATTTTATTTATTTTCTTATTAATGGGCTTGAATGTGTTTAACACCACAAGCCATAAATTGCAGAGCAGTGGATTAGACCAGGCTCTCTTTATTTTCCTGCCAATTGTCAGAAAGTGATGTGGGGTGTGAGATGCCCCCACCTCACTGGCTTTTTCTTTACCATCACCATACGCTCCCCTCCCCCCACCTCTATGCAACAACCAACTCCCTTCTTTCCAACTGCCAAGGAGAAAAAAAAAGACACAGCCTAGTTTCTCATTGGCGAACTTGCCTATTGAGCAGCTCTGTTATTGAGATTAATAAGCTGCCAGTTTCCAAGGAAGACTAAGAAAACTGCAAAATTAAAGTGCACTGCAACGTGAAATGCTGCTGGTGGCCAGGCGGGATCAGGGTGTCAAAAAGGCAAGGTAAAGCTATAAAATAAGGCTGGGCTTGAAAGGCTAACCTAAAGGTCTCATTAATTTCCATGTTGCCTCTGATGAGAATTTAGAGGGGGCATAATGTTTTGCAATATGGAGAAATCAAGCTGCCTATTGATTTGAAAAGCGCTTCAATGCATTTGGCTCACCCAGAATGAATTCTGGCTTGAAACCTTACTTGAAAACACTGGGGTGGCTGGGTAGGGAGGAGGGGAACGAATAGGTTACCTTGGCTTAATATTCCCAAGATCAAGCTTGTCAGTGATGCTGTCAGAAAATTAATCGTGAGGTGGAGGAATCAATCCGAGAACAAGTTTGGAACAGTCTTTGGTCTCATGGTGATGGGGATGTTTCCACAATCTTAGTGCTTCTCTGCAAGAACCTGCATTTTTAAAGGTCTAGCATCTCGATTCTCACATATGCATTACCGATAAAGCATCTAGATTATAGACTGACCCTCAAAGACAAAACGTGTGTTTTCTGGAGTTCTTTCCCCCAGATGAGATCCCTTGGGTGCCACTTAGCAAGCCCCCTACGCTAATTCCTCCTCAGAGTACAAGCCACGGCTTTCTGCTCACAGACAGCACAGTGCCATTCACAGGGCCAGCCACAGCCCCACAACTCTTTACTTCCTTTTATCAATCTGGCGAAGCCCTGTTTGGAAGAAAAGAACACTAGAAATCACAATGCTAAAAACGTGTTTGCGTGTTTCAAAGTTCGGTGTTGGCATGCACCCACGTTTGATAGCATGCAGAGTGTGAACCCTCTCTCTGTAAATCAGCTCACACAAGTCCCACACTGCACCAACACGGAGCAGCAGGGCCCCAGATTTCCCATCCCGGGGTGCCACCAGTCCCTCCGAGCTGCAGCAAAGAGTTCCTTACATCTCGCTCTGCTTGTGATTTTGACAGTGACTAAGTCTATATCCAGTAACAGGCTGGAGTTCATCCCATAGATCATTTCTCATCTTATGTCATTATAATGCACTGACTTCAGCCATTCCAGTGGCCAAGGCAAATTAATTTGCTATTTGTCATAAAGATAAGCATTTTTCCTCCCTGGTCCTAGAGACAGTATGTGTTGGTTAAGAGCATGGAGTCTGTAATCAAGTAGACCCAGGTTCAAACTTCTGTCACTTAGTATGGGGCAATAGGAAACTTATTCTCTCTGAGACTTAGTTTTCTATTATTTAAAATAAGAATAGTAAAAGGCACTCAACAGATGGGTATAAAGGATTAAATGGGATCATATATAACGTTTTATACCAAGCAAAAAGTACTTGACAAGGAAAAGTTGTTATTCACAAACCTATATGATATATAGAAATGTTTAAAAGAATTTTACAAGAGTTTTTTTAAAGAGAAAAATAAATCACTGCTACCTTTGAATGCACGAAATACTCTCTTATCTGTAAATGTATGATATTCTGCTACAGATGTTATTTTAGAATCAAATTGTTTTGCCAAAAATAACTACACTTAATCCTCTTGCCACATCATAAATTTAGCAGATCCCAAATTGGACTTCTAATTTCTGCCACAAACCCTATTCCTATGCCGTCACTATTTATCCAGACTCATACGTCAGAGAATTGATGAGAATACCAGGGCTCAGGCGCACAGCCTAGCCATCACTAATGCCTCCTGATTCTAGCTTGCAGGCACACCTCTCATCATGAATATGCAGCACCATCTCCTCAATCACAGGCACACCACCTTCCCTCATAACTCTCATGATAGTCTCCCAGCCAGACTTTTAGTCCACCCCACTTTAAAACTGTACTTTATTTTGCTTTCCAGTTTAAAATGCCTCAGTGGCTTTCCATTGTTTTTGGGTAAAGTGCAAAATCTTTAGTACAGCTGAAAGCCTATACCATGTGGCCCTTGCCTAACTTTCTAGTTTGCAATTTTTTCCTGGCATCTTAGTGATTCTTCCCCTAATAGTTCACTGTTCTTGCTACCTAGTGTTCTCTTTAAGCCTGGCTAACACCCACTCATCTTCAGTTTACATATGTATTCCTTCTCAAGATACCTAGCACACCGTAGGTAAGGCTTTTGTTCGAGTCCTGGGTACATCTACTTTGCTATCTGTCAGGGAAGGATTTTGCCTTTTTCTTCTTTTTGGATTCTCAGTGCCTGGCAAATAGTAGGGGCTCTTGTAGATATTTCTAGAATGAATAATGGAGGATCATCTTAAAAGGCAGCCTGCAAGCTTGTTTACAAATTGAGGAACTTGAGGGTTAAAATCACGGCTTTCAATACTTCCCAAACACAGAGGGAAGTTCTGTCCTGCTTAGGGATTCTTGTTGGGAAACTGCAGTCCAGACAGTCAGAGAAAAGCCTGCTTCAGCAAAACACACAGAGAAAAAAAAGTCAGCTCGTGTCACTGAACTGCTTTCTACTGGTTTAGGGAAGTGAAGGTGCCTTCAGATACTCCCAAAGAAGCTGCTGCCAGAAAGCTGCTGGCCTTGGCACTCCCAGCAGAGGAAGAATGCATAGGTGAGATCAACCAAGCACTGCCTGTGGACTTATTCCAGCAAGTTCCATAAACAGTATATGAGAAAGTGGGGGGTGGAGGAGACAGTGATGTATGGTACAGACTGTTTGCAGTTAGGTCCTCTGCCTATGGCTGTTTATTCTTGGATTATATCACGGCTTATACATAAATTGACAGCTTTGGTTAGGAGAAATTTATATGCATTGTTCCTTTATATAACTAATATTGATATAGGATTACTTGGTTTTTTGGTCTTATATTCCAAATTTGTACGGTCCTGTTTTCTGGTTGTGTCTCCTAAGTCAGCACCTCCAGTCCCACTTGTCATCTTACACACACAAAAGAAAAAAAAATTCAGAAGCACAGTTCTGAGAAGATGAAACAGACCTCTTTAAGACTGATGGGGATTCACACAGCTGGGCAGAAGGGCCCAGGACCATTCCCCACTAGTCTAAAGAAGTGCATCGGACTTGGCAAACAGTTTCCGGTTATGGCAGAAAGCCCGCTCGTTACTGTCAGGGTTATGAAGTTCTTGCATCACTTCCAGAAGTCTGTATTAATGAGAGAGGCATGGTGGAACTGTTTGTAAATTTCCACTGCATTTTCTAAATTGGTGACTACATAGTGATCAGCTCCAAGAATATCTTGTCTTTAATGGTTCTCTTTCCAGGATGTGATTACCAATTCTTATTTCGTATGAGAGAGAGAAATGGAAATCCTATCACACTTCATATGATGAAGAAATCCCATACCTACTTATAGCATCGTGCCCCTAAAAAGTACTCCTCTACTTGTATGCTTTCATGGGGAAGGAAATGTCATCATTAAACTCAGAGTGTTGTAGCATTTAAATGAATGAATTTGCTCAGTTCTTGTTTGCCAAAATGATATGAAAAATAAAACAGTGGAGAACAGGAACAAATACTATGCTGTAAGTCTTTGACATTTTATCTACTTTTCAGTATGGGAACTGTTACTCATTCCTCAAAACCCAACTCAGACAACCGTTCAGCTGTGAAACTTTTCATGGTACCTCTGGGAGACCCAATCGCTTCTTCCACTGTGAAATCACTGTAACTTACACTTCTATGATTATATGCACCATCCTCCTGTTTATTGCTGACCACCTCCTTTAGATGTTTTGAAAACTTCAAGGAAAGAATGCATGTTATACTCATTACCTTCCTAGTATCTAACATTGCTTTTTATACATTTGAGGGACTCAAGTAAATATTCACTAATGAGAGAGTCAACTAAGAATATTTAAAAAGGAATATTTCAACAGTCCTATGGACTACTGCTAAAATTTTCATCCATGAGTTGTATAGTCACAGTGTATTTACTGGGGTCCATGAGTGAAGGTTCAAATATTTACACCTTTGGTACCCCGTGCTTGATTTCTGGTAAAAGCTCCAACCCATGGCCTGGCATTCTCTAATCCTTGGTTCCTGAGTGTACTGATGAAGGAATACTGATTTTTCTCATTCATTTGTTTTTACTTTTTCTTTCTGATAGACTTCAAGATTCTGGCAATTCTGTTTATCTGACAAAGTTCGGTAAGTTTAACTCACTTCTTCCAAATGCATCACTGGAAGTTCTGATTCTTGGGGAAAAGCCAGATAGCCAAATGACAGGTAGGACTCTGGAGATCAGAAAGTAAATTCTCAGAGTCCAGACCTCAGGAAAGCAGAAAAGAATATGCAGGTTTTGTTGGTTCTCTCTACTAGGTGCTTATCAAGGGGACATTTTACTGTAAATGATTATTTAAAGTGAATCTCCTTGTGAATCAGTTGATTCCAAGTGGAGTGGGAAATATGCATATGTGTTGTATGTGCTTGGATCACCAAGAGGAGACTTCTTACAAGGAGCACACACTCGGATGCATCTGGTTCTATAAAGAAACAATTAGGACAGACATTTTGCTACCTTCTTTTGTATGTAGGGATCAGTAGAGTTCCATCTAATATGGCTTATAATTTATTATCTCCCCAAAGTTGTAGACTTCCTGCAGGTTTCCTAGTTCTTCTACAACTACATTTTGCATCTTTAAAATAGCAGTAATAGTCCTCTTTTTCTACCTTGCTGAGTTGATTTCAGGTTGAATAAGGTAATGCTTATATGCACAAATGACAAGCATACATGAAATGCACAGGAAAAGCCGTTAATGATCATGAAAGTCCTCATCTTTACTTTTCTTGCTGCTTTGTTACAACAGTGATCACACTTCCACTTCCCTTTCTTTATACCCTTCTTTTTCTTCTTCTTCATATAATCCACTATCTGTAGCCTATCCAGAAACTATTTTTCAAATGATGGTCCATTAGTATAAAAATAAGATGAGTAGGACCCAACACACTTTTGGATAATTTATTAATATTAGAGGAAAAAGACAGAAAAATCTCATCCAGTCTTTAAAACCACCATCAACTATAATAACATCCTAAGTCAAGCCTGGTTGACCAGTAGCTTCCAGCAAAACTGTTGATTAGTGGATTTTTATCAGCACAGATGTTTAAGTTGTCTATTATATATAATACATATGTATACTTTTTATTGATTTGACTTCTTTTCAGTGTTAGAAATTAAGATTGTAGGCATGGTTAAAAATAACCTACAATTGTCAGAAAATAAAATTAAAATTTGGAGTGATTATAATGACAAGGATACATAGCATATTAATTTTCAAAATTTTATTTAAAAAAACCCCTAAAACAACAAGAAAAAGATAGCTAGGAAATAAGTCCAGATGCCATGGTTTTCAAAATTGCTTCCAGCGGTGTGCAGAAAATTCACTGGCCATTACCAGAAAGATTACAGATTATTTCTGTCTTTCTTCCAGTCTAAGTTATTAAAGTTTAAAAACTATCTGAGAACTTGCGGAAGGGTCAATAGGAACGAGGTCCTCTCCCTGTGTAGTCTCCACAATTCTTCCAGACAAGGAAATATCAGCAATTGGAGCACACAAACTGTGGAAGTGTCTGGGGACGGGCGGGCCACAGAGCTACTTCAATACCTGGCCAACCCGCTCTGAGCCTTTGCTGTCAATTACAGAGAGAGGCCACACTGTGACTGGTGGGACTTCCTTTAGGTCACTAAGGTGCTCGTGGTTTTGGAAGATCAGAAGTGAAGGTGAAAAAGTATGCAAGCAAAAGCAAAACCAAACAAAGGCAGACCCACGGATCATTTTCTGACTGTTCCCTGCTCACATCAGTGCAGCCCCTTTTTCCTTGTTTGTTTTTACACATTCTTGTTTGCCCCACAGGCATCAAGCTGTTAGTGTGTACAGGAGGGATTAAAGCGAGACTGCATGTTGGATGAAATATAAATTAAAATTATACTTCTGTCAGTCTGGAATCTAGGATTGTTTCTCAAGGTCTCCCCAAACACTTAATTTCAAATGAGTCTTCATTTATTACTTCAGGAAAGGCCAAATGCATAATTTATCAGCAGCTTTCAGTCAATATACCCTTATAAGCATGTTTCCCATGAGCCTTTGAGTAAAAATATGTTATGCTAATTCTATTAGTTGGGTACACAAGAGCTGTCTAAGAGAGTAAACAAGCATTAAAAGGAGACACATGTGAACAAAGAAATACCTGTCAACCTACTGTCCAGGGTCAAATTGCCAAGGGAATAGAAGGTGTTAAGCTTGTCTCATTATTTATGTCAGGAACGTTCCACCCACTCAGACTCTGAGGCCCCAGGCGACTATGTGTGGGAGACAGGGCTAAGGTGACAGACAGAGTGTGCCTCTCTGATGAGGGCATGAGGACTTACCGAGTCTCTAGTGGCACGTTGCTGTTTAGCACCCAGCTGTCCTGAAGCTGCACAGACTCTGGTGTGGTGGCCAGATCGTTGGGTGCTGGGGCAGGGGCGTGGATCTGACTGCGCCGATTGGTCAGAGAGTTCCTGTTGAGGGAGTTGGCAGACGAGTGGTGATGTGACAACGTGTGGTTGTGAGGGGGTGGAAGAGGGGGCCTCAGTGTCGACTGGCTGTGGTGATTCGGAGGACCTGGAGAAGAAGAAGAAACAGCTATTAGCACCTGAGGGTCGCAGTCTCAAGCTCTCTGCAAATCTGCCAAGTGGAGTTTGGAACCAAAGTCCCTGTGTGGACAATAGCTGGAAGCCACAAACTAGAGAGGCAGATGAGACTGCAGAAAGCATTTCAGCGTTGAGTACAAATAAATAATATGCTTCAATTTGCATTTATGCATATGCATCCAGTAAGAATAATGATAAACAAAGTTAGAAAGCCCAGGTTGTTGAGAAGTGACCAGTGGAAATTGGAAACAAATAGTACTCCAATCAAAGAAACACGACACATAAGGGTGACCACGGCTGAAACACATTTCTATTCCATTTCAGCACTTTGCATCACATTCCTTTCCCTCTACTCCTTCCTCTGCCTCCTCTCCTTCTCTTTCTTCTGCTCCTTTTCTTCTGTGGTGCTGGGGATGGAACCCAATGCTTCACACATGATGGACAAGTACTCTACCACTAAGCTACAACCCCAGAATCTGAGCATGTTCTTTCAAATATGTACACTGATCTTTATGGAAGCAGAAAGTAGAATGATGGTTACTGAAGGCTGGCAAGGGTGAGGAGACGCGGGACGAAGCTGGCAAACAGGTACACATTTTGGTGTTCTGGTGTCCTATTGCACAGCAGGTTAAATACCACGGCTAATAATGTACTGTACGTTGCCAAACAGCTGAAAAACGAATTTGACTGTTGAAATGAATGCTTGCTGTGACAGAGATGTTAAGTGTCCTAATCTGATCATTATACAATATATGCATGTATCTCAAAAATGTGTGCAATTCTACTAATCAACTGAAAATAAAGTTGGGGATATAGCTCACTGTTAGAGTGCTTACCTAGCACATACAGAGCTCTGAGTGATACCTAAATAAGTAAATAATAAAATTAATTCATTGTTCTTTTTAAGGGGATAAACATATACACATACTACTCCGAGTTAAGGAGTCTCATATTTAAAGCCCTGCTCAGGCAGGAAAGTGAAGGGAGCTGGTTGTGAATTGAATTGAACCAGAAAGAGAGGAGCAGAGTCCTTCCTGGGCCCCAGACTGGTGTGGCTGTGCGGAACAAGGGAAAAGAAAACATACAGGACATGGCTTCTAGTTTTGTTGAAAAATCTGGAAAGTCTGGATATGATGATGAGTTTTCCTGTGTTCTGGAGGTGACAAAGAACCCAAAATAAATGAATATATAAATAAACAAACAAACCTATACATACGTATATATCATTTTTTTAAAAAAAATGAGTTGACCCAGCAACCCCAGCAAGGCTGCTTCGATCGGCAGCCTGGTGACTTCTCTTCTTGGAGAGATGAACCCTGAGGACTCTGTCTCTGGAGAAGGTCAGAGATGTTTGCAAGCTATGACCCCCACTCCAGACTGCATCCTATTTTTAAAGTAATAACATCTTCTATCCTTGCAGGAAAAGTGAATAAAAGAGAACTCTACCTCTGGAAATATTCCCGTGTTGTGACAGAAACTTAGACAACTCTGCACATGGTTTTCGTAGCAACCGATTCCCAATCCGTACAATGGAATAGATTAAGTACAGTGAAAATGAAAGTAGTTCACTATGCGACGTAAGCCTATAATTTCATTTTAATGGATACTGAAACATGACTTTTAATTTGTGTCCTTTGAGAAAGTTTATTTTTTGAAGCCTCCAGTCAGGGCTGGCAGCTCACCAGGTGACTGCTGAGCCTTGTCATTTTGGCCCCTGCCAACTCTTAAAATCCTCAGCCCCTGCTGTCCTGGCTTTAAGAAGTTGGCTCAAGTCATTTAAACAAGCAATTTGACACAAATTTCAACTACTTGTCTCCTTATGTGGCCGGGCTACATCTCCAAAAGTTGTAATCTACATGCTAGGGTTCCCGCAAAGCCTGCAGAAACAGTCTGAGGAAAAGACAACATGTCAAAAAGATACTAGGTATAGAGACCATCACAACAAGTAAAACAGAAAGGAAAAATGTGAAGAAAAGCTGGTTCCTTGAAGTTTGCATCTTTGGGCTGAAATTACTTTTTTTAATATGCAGAAAAAGACAACTAAAACCCAGTGGGGAATGCCGTGGAACAGTTGTATGGATTTTAAATTGTGTCCTCCAAAGGAACCTGTAATTCATGTTTTATATTATGCATCAGCGACACCTTAACTATATCTTTGGGGGAATTTCATAGCTGTACCAGGCTATTATATTTTCTGGCATTGTTGTCTAGGTAGCAATGTATTGTTACATAGTTATTTAGCATTTGTCTGTCTCACATTAGTGGAAAGAGTGGACAGGGGGCGAAATGATGTCAGAATGATCCCTCAGAGATGCTCTCCAAGCCCCTCACACATGGTTAATGAATTCTCTTTCCCTCTCTAAACTCCCACCCTAGCAGTATCATTATTCCCCATTAGATAATTGTGAGACTTGTCTGAGGAAGATGAGGTCAGTCCAGCGTACAATGAGAATCCACCCTCTCCAACCCTGAGCCCTGGCTTCTCATTGCCCTATGCTCCCAGCTCCACCTGGGCTCTCCCGACCACACACTCCGTCCAAGTCCAGAGGCCTGCGAGGCATTCCATTCACTAACTGTCATGCAGATACTCCTGCTTCCTGTTTGTTCACCTGGAGCTGAGTTTTCCTTGCTTACCCCAGCCTGGGTGGCCTTCCTCTGACCCCTGTGTGTAGATGGGGGGAATTTCTGCATTTGCCAAATGAGTAACAGTACCCAAGTATATTGCCCAGGGGACAGATGCACCAGCATGGATGCTACATAGTGTGTTCCAAGTAAAATGGATGATGTGTTTTCTAGTCCGCTGGAAGAAAGGTCAAGTTCTCTTTCCACGTTCCCTAAAGAGAAAACTTAGAACCTCTGGAAGAACTGGAGAAAAAAAGAGGAAAGGAAGACAAAAGAAATCTTAATTCTCCACTCATTCTATCTCCTAGGAAGAAGCATTCTATTTCGCTGCACATAAATTAAACAATTGATAACAAAAACAAAAAAAAATTACCCAGTATCTTTAGCATTGGAAGGTGTTCTAATTATTGTGGTTGTTTATTTTCACTGTGATGTTAATTTTATTTCCTCATGTAGCTATACAAAAGTCAGATTTTCAACTAAGTGAAAACAGAAGGAAAGGAGGACCACAGTACAGAGTAATAAGTGCTACCACTGGGGAATCAGAGTGCTACAGGAATGAAGGGGCACACAGCTAGAGATCAGGAGATCCAGTCTAAAGGACCGGTTCAAGGATTATGCCTGCACTTGGAAGCTGCAGAATTAGAGCTTGCAACTTGGCTTTTTAAATTTCAGTTTACTCATTTGCCAAGCATTAAAAAACAGCAGTAAGTAGTTACCAAGGTTGCCGTGAAAGTAGAGACAAAGGATGAATATAAGACAGCTAAACATGTACCCAATGACTGTGAGTTCCCCAAAGCTATGCACATAGAAGCAGTCTTCTTTCAGGGATAAAAGGGTGGAAAAAAATATAAGTGCAGCTCCCAGATGTGAGTAGGGAGAATAAATCTAGGCTTCGTTTATCTAGGTCAAAAGGGACAGGCTGGAAGTTCTCAGTCAGAATATTATAAATAATCCAAGATCAATATATTAGAGTATTCAGATTTCTTCTAGAACAGAAATCAAAATTAAAATCCTGAATATCAACCCTCATGACAACAGGAGAGAGGTAAACGCTCCTGAGCCTTTCCCCAAGTTTGCCATGAGCCCTAAACATTTCTGTTATTTTATCTTGCGGCAAAACCGTTAACTGCATTCTTGTCTCCTTATGCTATTTTTGACACCTAGTTCATCTAGAACTACCAGGTATTCAGTGTAGCTAATGTCCCTCTAACATGACAAGATCCTGCTGCAACTACTAAGCTCAAGCACTTTCTGGATTTATGAGCTTTTGTCACAGTCATTCAGTGTACTTGCTGGCTGGGAAGGTTTTCTGTTTCAAAAGTGCAGACGATGCCTGACAACACACCTTATTGCTTTCTAAGAAGCTAAAACACATGAAAAACTTTTCTGCAAATCGAAGCATGCCTCCAATCTATAACGAGACAAAAATGAGTAACTCAGCTTGATGCAAAGACCTTACTGTCCATTCTAGGTTTCAAGCATTTATTTGGTTTAATTAATGTGCATAGTATTTATGGCTCTCCTATTGCATAAATATAAAAATAACATGATTATGAAATTTAACCACAAATCACTGCACTGTATAAATGCTTACACAGCATCAACCCAATAAATATGCTATTAATAGGCCAAAGGCAATTGTCATTAAGACCTCACTGCTGACCAATGGCACCTGATTCGCCTTGAGTCAAGAACCTTGAAGTTATTTTTTGGTACTAGGTGGCTGTAAGTATTTGGAAGAAGGAACTGTTGTATTGGTTCTTTCCTAAAAGCTAAAGAAGGTACAATCAAGTCTTCTAGAAAAGTGTATTTCTAGGGTAGGTACTTTGTGTGTATCAAAATGTGAAGTGCATTCATAAACATGACTCCAAATCTGGGTGGAACATGGTCTGAGCATCTGTGGTTTAGACATTTTGTGGGACAGTTGCTGTTCACTGATTTTACCATGAAAGTCATTCACATATTTGCTCATGGGCTGATAGTAGGGTCTTAAGAAAAACCAAGTGGTTCTGTCTCCTTGAGTAACAACACCAATGCCAACAAAGATCTGAGGACTACAGGTCTTAGTGCAGCCACTCTTGGGTTGACTAGAGCAGAATAGCTCAAAAACACAGGGAAACAAGCAACGCCTACATTTTACATAACACAAAGGAAGAATTTTCCTGGGACTGAAAGAAGCAAATTGTCAATAATTGGCTATTGTTGTTGGACTCTGTCTTAACAAACAGCTGGGGGAGGCATTTAGGCTGGGTCTGCTCTTGCCAAGGCTGAGGCTGTGAAGGTGTGGGAGGGCAGGAACACACTGAGAGGGCCTTGTCTTGTTTTAAAGTGTGCACTAAATTTTCCTGGCGATTCAATATGATGACGAAGTATACAAAAGTAAAAATAAAAGTAGGGGCCTGCCTACCGTTAATAAATCACTCATTCCCGGAGATGCATGCTCACCCTTGATCTTTAAGCATATCATCTCCCTCAGACCTGAGATGATAAATTAACCGACCACAAACCCTCTGCCCTCATTCCTGGACCCACTTCTCTAGAGCAAGTTACATCTTGACAGTAATTTGAAGATGCTAGTTGTGAGGCTGGTGTTGGCAGAGACTTTGGAATCTCTGGTTGATGAAAACTCAGTCCAAATTTGACTTTGGATGGGAGCCAGAGGGAACTGGGGGTGAAGGCTTTCCAGAATAACAGCCCCTGGTTAGAAGTAAGGAGGGTGAAATTGCTCACAGATGGCCAGCTTTGACAGTTGGCTTTGACCACTTACTAAATATGCAACCATCAGAAAGCTATCTACGCTTTCTGCTTTATCTGTGGAATGGGTATAATAATTTATCTTCTCATAAATGGTTTTTAGGAGAATCAGATGAAAATATATTTTTAAAGAGCCTAGCACAATTCTTGGCATACAGTCAGCTATTAGTAAACACTATTAATGTATTATTGGTTGGCATAATTAATGATACTGATAATAGCAGTAGTAGCCACGGCAATTGTGGCTTTGAGGAAAATGATGAGTAACTCTTGGAAAGCCATGGATACCAGGATCCTAGCTCTTTGAGATGTATTCTTGGAGGGAAATTTCAAAAATATATGGAGTTAAAATTCCCAACCCCAGGCCCTACCATCTTCAAATTCAGCTTGCAGAAGAGTGACCAAATGATGTGGGTGGGGGCACTGACAGAGGCAGTCCCACGAGTGCATTTCTGAAAGATCATTAAAATGACACAAGAGAAAGAATTGTTCCATTTCCACAAACAAAATAGTAACTGTTAATGACAATAAGATGGCAATACTGACCACAGGAGCTATGAGTTAAGTCCTCTTTTTGTGTCTGGTGCTATGCAAAATGTTGTGCATAAGTGACTTGCATAGTAATATCTCGATTTGCAAACATTTCTGTTTGCAGACAACTTGGTTCTCAAAAGCATTTCACAAAATTTGCTTCCATTCACAAACTCCACATTGGATGACAAACACAAAATATAGTCATCGTCTCCCAAATCATAAAACAAAAAGTTCATAAACCAAGGTCCCACTGTATACATCCCCCCCACTATCATGGGATAGGTTGCTTACCATCCTTATGTCACAGATTCAGCAAGTCAGGTTCCAGGAAGTTAAGTAATGCACCAAACATCACACGGTTTAGTAAGCAATATTTTATTTCTTTATTTGATCCCAAGGTGTTTTCCCCTCCTAGCCCTATGCAAAGGAGCATCAGACCAGAGCGCACTAACACAGAGACAGAACAGGACACTGGCCTGGGTGGCTGTGTACCTATCAAGCACAGGGGAAAACTAGTTTGAATTATTATTATTATTATTTGCACTTGTGCTTAAAAGGCAGAATCAAAGCTTGTGAGAAATTGGAGGGAAGCCCCCAATTCCAGGCTCTGCACTGCCTCAAAATGCTGCTTGAATCAGGAGAAATAGACCAGAACAGCCAGACTGCAGTGAAATCTCTTTTTTATGCCTTCCAAGAAGGCCCTCCCAGCCCTCTCTGTGCTGCTCCCCGGCTCCACTGCCAGTGGTGTGAAGGCTGAGCAGCAGTGAGGTCTGTCAGAGGCAGAGCAGGGCATCCTCCGTCCTGGCTTGTCCTGCCCTGTTCTGACCAGAGGTATTTTGCTAACACCTGGAGATGGAGGTGTACAGGGAGTAGGTCCAAATCTATCCTGCTCCTGAGTTTGGAAAGCAATTTCCTTATTTGTCTTTAAATAGCAGGCGCTTTGGACTTTGAGCTTGCTCCTTTTCCCCCTGCATTAACTACTGAATGATTTGTCTCCTGAAGCAGGGTCTTCTGTTTGCTGCCCCTGCCACCCATGTGGTACTGCTGGCTTCCAGGGCAAGTGAACAGTGTGTAGTGTTGTCTCCTAAGGACGGCAGCAAGCTGGAGCTGCAGCCTTGCAGAGCAGAGGAGAAAGAAGGAGAAAGAGTGAAGGAGAAAGCCAAATTTGTTCTCCTTTTGCACTTGTGTCCAGCTCTGCCCAGTACCTCTTGACAGATGAGAACACGCTATCCTGTCCCAGGGAACTGTCCTTGACACCAGGGCCTCACTCAGCCTGAACAGAGGGCCCAGGAGGGCGAGGGCTGTGTTCACGTGTAGAGAAGGATTTATAGTTCTTTGCTTGTGAAAAATATACGACCTCAGAGTAAAACCACGCCGCGTACATTCACAATGACACACAGATCAGCACCGGGTGGTGGAGACATGGGAATTACCGTCACAAGGAGTAGTCGTTTGTAGATCTAGAAACCCAAGTTTTGTCAGCTTTCCTTGTACTCATGAAAGATGAGGGTTGGAGGGACATGTTAGAACTTCTAAGAACAATGGCTCTCAATCAGCACCCGTTGTTTTATAAGCCTTGTGCATAGTGCATCTTATGTAAAACTTGCAAAAACTTTCAAATACATTTTTCATTTTGCAGATGAGGAGCAGGGAGCTGAGTGATAAGTCTCTCACCTTGAATTTTTGGCACCGAAATATAATGTATCTATGTCCCTTTTGGCTACTCAGTTGGCACACTGACCCTCAGAAGGTAGTTTTATGCTATCTTTGGTTTCTCTTTTATTTGTTATGTTGTGAGCTTCTCCAGGGAAAAGGGTCTGTCCCTCCTGGTTTTACTTACCCAGGGTGAGGCCACAGTGACTGATACAGCACTCGTAGTGAATGAATGAATGGACAATGCTGTCCCTGGAGCTCATGTTTGAAAGTTTCGGTGGGAGAGGATCAGAGTGTATTTCTAGCTCCATCTTTTTAGTAATCCAGTGGATTGCTGGACTCAACAATGGACCTTTCCAAATCCTCCTAAATCCTTTTGTCCTGAGAAGTTCCTTTTAATTGGAAGATGGCCCAACACAGGGAGAAGGTGACTAGGAGTCCTTCTATTTTTGTTGCTGGTTCTGTCTGATCACCTTTCCTTTGTTTTCAAATACCTGCCATACTATCAAATTCATCATTTTAAAGCATGCATTTTGGTATTTCTTTAGCATACTTACTGAGGTGTGTAATCACCATTATTATCAAATGTTAGATCATTTTTATCAACTTCAAAGCATACACTATACCCCCCCGGAAATCCCTCCCCACTCCTCCCCTCTATGCCACCACTGGCAGGTGTGAATATACTTTCATTTCTATCATTCTGCCTATACTGAACATTTCAAAGAAGTGGCGATTCATTCTCTCTCTCTCTCTCTCTCTCTCTCTCAATCTCTCTCTCTCTCTCAAGACCATGCTGTCTGTCCACTGCAGCCCTTTGGAGCCTATCAAAGCTAAATTTCAGATGGTGCACACTTTTGCAACTTCAAAATATCTTTCCCTGAATAGATAAAAATAACTTTCCCTGGAGCAGATCTTTCACCAGTGCCTTTTGGCTGAGTCCCTGCCGCTGTTGATATTTTTCAGATGGAGACTGTCAGGTGAGGACCATTACAAAGCCACCTGGATGCTAGAGGGTCTGAGGAGGAGCCTGGAATTTGTTCTAATGGCTCAGGCATGGCCAGCTCCCAGTGGAGGGCCACACCTGTTCAGTCCAAGCCCAGGCAGGCACAGGCAGGCACTGTTGTGGGGAGGGGGAAAGTTGGGGGATCTTGAATTGGGTGCCCAGTCAGCAGCTGCCCTGGGCTCAAGTGTTTAATAGAAAATAATGGAACTATTTGGGAATCAGCTTTCCCAAATAGGGTAAGTTGTCAACCAGAATGGGTCAGGAAGGGATTTTAATCTCATGCGTGTCATGATTTTACCATGCTCCAAACTCAGCTCTTGCTTTCTTAAATCATTAGGAAAAAAAATCAGTGTCAACCTCACTGGACACAGACAGACAGAGAAAGAGAGACAGACAGACAGACAGACAGACAGACAGACAGAGGGATCACTTGAAATACTTGAGAAGAACCCTTTTAAAGAGGAGATTTTATTGCAAAGTTCCATTTGAGCAGTGTCTATCTGAGCATTTCCATAAATCTACATTACCCTAGGTATTTGGGCATCCTCTGGGAGAGAAAAGCTTATCAGTAGAAAGTAATGATTTTGGGTTTTTCAATTGCCCTAAGGATCTTGACAATACTATTAAGACCCGTGAGCTCCCTGTCGAGAAGTTTAGGAGTGAAATTATTAATACGTGCAGACGTTATGCTGATTGTTGCACTGTAGCAGAAAATACTGTCTGTTATTTGAGGTGCATTATCACTTTCCCAAGCAGAGAATTGCATCAAGAATTTAAACTCTTCTCATCCCAGCTCATCACATAGCTTTTCAAGGCCTTATTGTAAAATAGGCTGGGCATAATTTGGGTATTTCCCTACCTATGAAAGATAATATGTTTTTCAAAGACCAAACTACTTTTTCTTGGGGGGGGGGAAGCCCCTCATAGAATTTTCTCCTATCAAGATACCATTATTTAGCTCTTTAACTAGGTTTTCTGTGGGGTGTATTTTATTCCTTCTGTTTTTGTCCTTTGAAATATTCATGATGCTTTCCCCCAAACACTGGGAGAGGACCAAAACAAAGATAAATACAATTGTGATTTCAGACCGAGCTTCTGACAGAGTGATGGGGACAAATTGTGACCTGTGCCATTCATTAACACCCAGAATGACCGAGGTACCCCAGCTAAATGGCAAGGGTGGGATAAAGGTTTCTGGAGCATTTTCACGTCAAAGCTCAGCAGAGTTATTTACTATCTGGGTGACCTTTTCCCAAAATCTCTCCTGGTACATGTCTTATAGGGCAAGGGAACAAGTTTCTCCATGCTGTATAAACAGAAGTCAGATGAATGTCAGACCTTGGTCTGTATCCCTTTTCATGGCAAGTGGCAGGCGAGCTAGTGGGATGTGTAGGGTGTATCATGCAAGACATTTTCAGAATACTTTTTCAGTCTTTAGAACACACACACACACACACACACACGCACACACACACACACGCATACGCACACACACGCACACTTACCCAAGAAAAACAAATATCTGAACACTTTCTGAAGCAGAATCTACGGCCCAGAATTACATGGCTCAAGCTTACTGTCAGACAGAGTGCCCTTTGGATTTTGATCATAATTGTTTATAGGTTTCTTTCAAAGTTGTCTTAGAGTTGCTTTTATCTTCCAAAATTAAAGCCATCCAGATCTCTGCAGTGCTCCTAGTTCTCCTTACGTAGCATGAAGGACGAGCAGAAGTGCCCAGGAGCTGAGCATGGAAAGATGAGAGAATTCCCACCTCCACCCTGAAGAGCTTAGATGCTAACAATCTTAGAAGAACGCTGGCTGGGAGGTGAGTGTGCTGCAGAGCTTTCAGTTTTAGGACAAAAACTGGATTCTACAGAGTTTCTCACATCATTGCCAGGACTTCTTAAGTCCCTGAGATGTCGCTATCTTTAGTTTTGTCGGGGGTACTGTTGGCATTAGCAAGTCAAAATTTTGAGGGTGTTAACTTTGTATGCCTCTGTTTTCTCAACCATAAGAAGATCCAGCCTAACAGGTGGTTAATTACAGTTCCTTCTTGATAAAGACAGTTAAATGAGATAGTTCATTTAAAGCCCTCAGAAAATACATTGCAAATATGAAGCAGTCAGTAAATGGAACATTTATTTATCTATGTCTGAACAGGCTAATTCTTTCTTGAGGTAGTGGGCAAGGAAGTGACATAATCTACAATTCAAAGATTATTATTTGGATGACTTGAACATTTTCTGTTACCAGATGTTTTTAAGGTAAATAGGACCATTAAGAATAAGGGATCCTTTGTTCTACTAATGAGTTAGAGCAGCTCTGGGTCTCAGAGAATATTAAAATAATCAGTGGGCTTATTTTTCATATTTGAAGCTTAAATGCACTGGAAGAAATCTATCAGCTGTTGGATGATCTGAACTGCCTTATAGGAGCTACTTTCCTTTGATCAGTTCTTTTGTTGTCTATAAAAATCAGCACAAGAAAGGCCTAGGTTTTCTGTAGCACCGCTAGTGCTAAAGCTTCAGCCCCCTTTTGCATGAAATTTCTACAGTAAAATGAAGACTTTTAAATTTCTGTGGCTCCTTTATGAGCCATACAGGTAGTTTTATCACTGCAATCCACTACTGAATGACTTACTAATGTCCTGAGTTGCTAATTGGATGGTTTAAGGTATAAATTAGCAATTTGCTTCTCAGGGGTTCTTGGGTTACTGAAACATTCTAGGATTCATCACCCCAAGTGGAATCATTTTTAACCCCATAATGCAGAGAGGGAGTCATCTCTCACGTGAAATAAATCAGATTTGGTGAGAAAAAAAAAAATCTCCATTTCTAACACTGTCTATCCAACACTTTAATAGTCTGATCTAGAACAATTTTCTGATCAGATAATATTTGATCAGAGCCTTGAGGGATATAGGGAGAGAACTGTCCCACTACTTGGAAGAGCAAAGCGTCAGGCAGAGGAAATAGCAAAAACAAAGACATTTTAAACACGGTACAGGTGAAGGGATTTTTTGGAAAAGAAGCCTAGGTCTTTTTCTTCCAGTCAGCCTCTGGTCCAGCTCTTGAAGAAAGCACTGAAATAAACAAAAAAGGTTCTAGACCCTTACTGGGTCTAGATCTCAATTCAGAAACCAGCCAAGCAGGATTGTGCCTCAGGCCCTTTGTACTTGCTAAAGCCTTAGCCTTAGGATACAGATCATTGACTAGCTCACTCTTTCAAAGTTCCCCAGTTGCAGCCCAATTGGCATCTTGAAAGACAATCAAGCAGTCTTATCCTGCTTAATTTGCTTCCCTGTCTCCCTAAAGTACATATTGGCATCTATTTTTTCTAAATCCTCTAGTCTTTTTGCACTAGAAAGCAAACATCATGAAGGTAAAGATACTATTTTATTCTCAGTTGAAATGAGGGTCTTCTAATACTTGGCTGGCTTAATTAACTAGTTAGTTAATTATACCTTGACAAGTATGGCAAGAATAAAGGAACTAAAAGCTTGTGAAATTCCAACAGGAATGTTGATGTTTCCAAGGGGCTGTTGCATGTTATCACTTGGGGCAAACTCAAATACTTAAATGTGGTCAAACTTTGAGAAAAAAAAAATTGTGGGTATCCTTGCCAAAGCGTAATTCTCTCTCCCTCAAACTAGAAAATTCTTCCCTTTTTACAGCTACCCAAACATGACAACAAATGCCTAGGAGCAGAGATCCCTGTGGAGTGGAGGAGGGCAGAGTCCTCCCTCATACCCCAAGTGGAAATGACATATTTCACTTCCAAATGTTGCCTAACAGGATCTCCTGTGGCCTTCTCTGCCATCTAAAAAACATTCACTTTCCATCACAGACTCATTGTGTTAAAAAAAAAAAAAATCTTTGCTGAAGGCCTGTCTCACCTGGGCAACGCGAATCCCAATTCATCTACTGTGTTTCGTGATACAAAAAGCAACTGAGATGGCAAGAAAGAAAGGCTGGTGCTGCTGAGGGTTTGCAAATAAAAAACAAGATATATGGAATCCCATCTCCTTCGGGAAGCCTTTTCAGATGAGATGAGATGAAATCCTACGACTTTCTTAACCAGCTGCCCTGAGGAGTTTCCCCTATTTCATGGTGGCTCTGTTCTAGGTTTAACACTGGTGGTACTTTGCCACAGTCTTGAACAACTCCAGCTGGTCATATGCAGCCCGTTAAATACGCTTCTCTGACCTGTGACCTACAAATAACATATAATCGGAGTTTCCAATCTAGAGGTACCTCTTTGTACAGAGCCAGTAAAGCCATCTGCGAGTTAGCCCATTGCTAAAGTTCTCACATTCTCTGTGAGAAATCCAAGAAAGTGATGCTTTTCTTTACAAAATTCCTTTTGTCTTCTCTCCAACTAAATTCCTTGCACAAGAACAGAAACGGATGACCTGCTTTCTCTTCTGTTAAGTTACTTTCAGTCACTTATTTGTTTGTTTATTCTCTCTTTCACATCTTCATTTGTTTACGGATTCATTGAGCCATAAAATATTGAGCACCTACCTTTGATCTGATGGCTGTTAGAGGTACCAAGTTCCTCATCTGTAGGAAGGCAGAGACATGTCCTATGCTGACCTTTTGTGCAAGCCACAATTTTCCCCTTACTGTTTTTATTTCTCCTGTGATTGTTAACTGCAAAAATGCCTCATTTTTCCATGTACATTTTCATTTATACTTTAGTTCAGAAATAGAAATTTGGTAAGGGTCACATGCCATATTGGTCAGAAATGTCATGATCATCATCCCTCTCTGTCCTCCCCTGTCTCTTCTAAGGCTAAATTGATATTCTTCTGGGTCTACCTACATACATATCCCAGCATATGAGGGTTTTTGCTGGCATACCATTTAATGGATGCTCCCAAGCACATAGAGAAATTCTCAAGAATGTTAATTATTACCTGTGGAGAGAAACTATAACATTTTGAGTCATTTGTGTTTTCAGCTGAATGTGGTATTTATCAACTGTCTTTTATGTTTAATTCTAGATAATGGAGCATGGCGAATTGGAGTCCTCAGTTATGCACACAGAATATAAGTGAGCTTCTACGTTCTTTGCAAGGTTCAGACTCATAATTCTTGCCCCAGCTTCTGGATTGTAGGCTGCAGATGACATGTGAGATGCTGTTTGTATGTGTGCTGCTGAAACAAGCACATGGGGTACTCTGTCTATACATAAAAAGGAGTAAGACACCTGATTCAAGAAGTACAAATCCAAGTGCAGGCTACGAATACGTTTCACTACCTGCTTTTCCTCCATCAGTCCATCTCCACCTTCTACACATTTTCAGGGACAGTGAACACTAATCAAGCTGACTCCATGGATAACACAAATATCTATCACTGATACGTTTGTGTAACTAAAACACATGTAGTCAGAGCCAAAGAAGATACCAAAAATAGAAACACGGGAAGCAAGCAAAGATGCTGTACGCTTCTTTTTTAAAAAAGAGTTAACTGACAGAAAAGTTAAGGACCATTTCATTAGGGAATGAAAAAATAAATGACTTATGAAATTAACCAGGAGCAGCACTTGACAAAAGAGAATATCGTGACAGAAACACACATTTTACTTTTGACAGACATGAAAGCTAATCAAAATACCATGATGAGAATTCTCATACATTGCTGGTGGGGATGCAAAATGATATAGCTACTCTGGAAAAGTTTCCATTGATGTGACACTTACCAGTCACCTCATAATCACAAACCTAGATATTTACCCTGGAGGAATGAAAGCCTGTGCTGACCCGAAAACCTGGACATGAAAATTTATTGTAGCTTTCCTCATAAAAACTGAAAACAACCAGATGTTCTACACGCAAATGTATAAAGCAAAGTATAACAAGCCATACAACAGAATATTATGCAGTAACAAAAGGAGTAACTAGAGTTAATAAGAATGTGTTGTATATTTAAAAATTGCTAAGAGGGTAAATTTTAAATGCTCTCACCACAAAACAATGTTTATGAGGTAATGGTTTTACAAATTGGTTTGACTGGGATTGTCAGTAATATATCCATATTAAAAACTTTGTTGTGTATAAGTGTACACAATTTTTATTTGTGAATTTAAAAGTTTACTTCATTTTAAAAAGGAATAAACTACAGACATATACAATGACTTGGATATATCTTAAAGCCACCAGGCTGAATGAAAGAAATCAGTTTCAAAGGTTGCTACTGTATAATTTCATTTGTATGACATTCTCAAAAAGACAAACTGTAGTGACATTCAGTGACGAATGAGAGGTTGGACTGGGAAAGTGTGAGCAAAAGGGTAACACTGAGGAGGTTTATGAGTTGGTAAAACTCGGGGTTCTTACAGCTGTGGTGGTTACAGAAATCTATACATGTGTTAAAATTCACAGAAATGAACACTGTAAAGCCAGTCTCACTGTATGCTAATTTTATAATAAGGCAATAAAACCCACTATGCTGAATGCTAAGAATTGGACAGAGTAATATAGGTCTGTGCAGGAAAGGCTTGTATGAGAGTGGGAGCTACATCAAGCAGAGAAAAATCAAGACTGTTCTTTGCAAAACAAAGGAGAAAATCAACCCGAAAACTTGAAAAATCTGTCCAACATATTGCCACCTCCTTAAAAAAAAGGCACACTGGAAAAAAACTGGAATCAACATCTGTGTAAAAGTCCTATTGGCATATCACTAACCGTCTTTGTGTTTGAATTCATTTGAATAATGTTTGTGAAAGCGCACCTATCCATCACAAGCTGTTTAAGGAACTGTACTGTGTAAGAAGGAGAAAGAATGACTCTGCCACCTAAAGTTGTTGGTTCCTCCACTGACACCCAGAGCAATCTATAACCTTGCTGAAACATTAACAGCACTACATTATTCATCGCAATGAGATTATTAGTTGATTGGAAACAAATTTCAGAGCTTTGCAATCTGCTCTACTTCTGACTGCATACAAGGGAATTTTTCAGGAATAGAAATTGCCACCCAGGAAAATAAATTTCTGTTTGTCTTAGGAAATTTCCAATGGAAGAGGGGGGTCAATTCTGGGAGCCAAAAAGTGTGAAATCATAAAAGCGAAAAAAACTTAAAAATTATTTAGAAAGAAACACTACAGATGCCACAGCTCACTGCATACCTGCTAGAGATATAGAACAGGAGCTAAGATAAATTGAGAAAATCATCTGCATTTTGTTGAACATGATGGCACAGCTCTGCGTGCTGCCATGGATTTATTGGAAAAGCACCTTTAGGAATGTAGGCAACGCTGAAGAGATGCTGGCGATTTATGTAGACTGTGAAATGACTTGGACTATTCTAGTCTCCATACCTCGAACGCCAGCAACTAGCAAATGCTTTCTCATCTTGTCAGTCCTCCTGACCATTGTTTTCCTTGTGGGTGGAACTGATTTTTTTCTCCTTAAAAACCTCGGGAACCATGTACAGATGACCTTTTCCCACTCTTCACTCTTATTCTGTCCTTCTATCCTCTTGAATGAGGGGCTGAATCCCGAGTCAAGAGCCTGTTGTGCAGCTGGTGGAGGGGTGGCAGAGACTGTTGGGTGACAGCTTTTCAATAGTAACAGCTTAACCTGGGGAAACAGGTGTGGCATAATTAGCGTAGCTGTCTTGTACAGTGAGGCACCTGTGACCTACATAAGTCCTGTCCATCAGAGCCCAGGGGGTTCCTAAATGAAGGGGGAAACTGGTAGAAAGGAGAGGGATGTACAGAAAATGACACTGCGTAGGCTCACAACAGGGACTTTGGCTCATACAAGCTTGGACTAGAAGGGGACCAGACGAAAGCATAAGTGTGAGAGTTCTGGCAAGGGGCCTGCCATAGGCACTGAAGGATAATACGCAGTGATCTAGCACACCTAGGGCTCGTCTTCACTCCTGCTTTTCTTTCAGTTTGTAGGCCAGGGCCCATGTTATTTCCCTTCACCTTTCCTGCAAACACTCTTCCTCCACTCTGTCACTTTCATTTAGGTGTTCCGACCTCTCCCATAAACACTCATAAAAACACAACTAAAATGCCATCTATTGTTTTGTGGTTTCCACCCCTTTTCTTTGCTTCAGTTGCAAAAGTCAGTAAAACCCATCATTCTGCCTACCTGGACGACTCAAGGGCAGCAGCCCCCGCACATCCGTGCTGAATGGGTATTAAGCTAAGCCTCCGCGTTGCAATAGTTCCTCTAGCTGACCGAGATGCTGAATGCTCAAATACCAGTCCCTGGGAAGCTGCTGCTTCATGGGCTGGAGCTGAGTTTCCAGGGCAGGGGAAACCCAAGTCCTGAACGAGGAAAGGCAGGCAGGAGGAAAGGCAGTTTGGAGCAACGTGGGCAGGCTGGAAGCCACACAGCCGGTGTTATCTTTTCCTTCCCTCCTAGGAATCGCACTGCAGTCTGGTTAATACCTGGAAGCTCTCATCGTGTCTCACTGCTCCAGTCAAATTCCCTTGTCCCAGTTTCTGCTCTGAAGCAGGCCTTTCTCGGTGTTACATCAGTGGCTGGACTTGTCACTGGAACATGTTTTCCAGGGGGAACAGGCCTTTTTAGGTCCTTGCTTTTAAAGGTGACAACAATGCGGCACATCTACACTCCAAACAGGTTGCATTTGAGTAACAACAGGAGGTATGATTGGAAGCCAAAACATTGTTAAAGAAAATTTTAGGAGAGAAAATTAGATGCTTTCCCTTCTGGAGATGGCGCTATGTGTGTGTGTGTGTGTGTGTGTGTGTGTGTGATTCTTGTTTTCTGAGTTAAAATGTAATTGTTCTAGCCCATTTCCATGCCCCCTTTCTCCCATAGTTTAGGAATAAAGTAATTAATGTCATAGGGGGTTGGAAATTCAAAACATTTGGGAGTTGATGGTAGAATCTGATGTAAAATGATGTGAGCAGATTTAATTCTTCTGGAAAACTGCTTTTCTCAGCCTGACCAAGGAAAGTAGTCCAGGGGTAATATGTATTCTAGGGGAAGAAGTTCTACTTTATTTTTTTTTAAATTTTTTAAATTTTATTTTAAAAAGGGGTAAAATTAAACACAACAAAACAGAACAGAACGGGACATAAAGCATAAGTTTCAAAGCTAGACAACCAGAGATCTTCACTATCTGTCATATTGTCTCTTGTTTTCTTCCAAATGTTTGTCCATATCTTTGCATATGGGGAGCTCATACTAAACAACATAGTCAATCTTTTCACAAGATGTGTAGTTCACTGGCTCCCACTTGCTAAGCAGGGGGGAAGGGAAAGGGGACACAGGACGAGGGACAGGATGACACGAGATGTCTGATTCTCAGCCCGTGCGCCAGCAGGATCACAGCCACCCCCCAGAGAGGGGAGGAGTTCCTTGTTCTCCTGGCACCACGAGTCAACTGCACAGTGCACGTCCTGATGTGCCAGGGTCTCTCTCCTTCTGGCTGCCGAAAGTCTGCCTGCCACACTCACAGCCGCCTCCCAGAGAGGGAAGGAGCTGAGCTCCTTTTTCTCCCAGCATCCTGAGTCAACCACATGGTGCAGATCCCAACATGCCAGGGTCTCTCTCCTTCAGGCCGCCGAAAGTCAGAAGTCCTACTTTAAACTGATTTCTAGAATTGTTTTGACAATTCTGGAGCAAGAATCACTTCCCACAAAGTGCAGTCGTGGATGTCTTCACCATATTTGGACATTTACAGAGTCTTTTTTTTTTTTTTTTTTAGCATTTTGAAAGTGTCACATTCAGTTTCATACTAACTCATTAACAACACTGATGATAATTATAACAATCATAGCTTTTTTGAGCACTTGCTATCTGATAAATTCTTTCAAGAACTTCACCTAGAAAATTATACTTTCATCACAGTGACTTTACTGGGAGGGGAAGGGAAGGTTGTACAGATGGTGAGACGGAGCCTTAGAGAGTTTTAGGTAACTTGCTTCAAGCCACACAGCTGGGAAGTAAGAACCAGCCCAGATCATGTGATCCTATCACTCTTGCTCTTCGCAATGGCCCTGGGTCACGCATGTGTCTTCTAGCAAACATTATTCATAAATGAAGTGGTCCTAATGTTTGAACTTTCCACACACCTAAACTGACTGCCTGCAGGCACTTGGTATTTTTATTTTAACTGCGCTCTGTGGATATATTAATTGAAAATTGCAAGCTAAATTTGGCAGCATTTTTAAAGAGGGCATAATGAGCATAATTCAACATTTAATTGATGACTGAAAACTTATTAAGAGCAAACATAATTATACTATGCAGTCATATGGCTATGTTTCTCCTTGTGATTTATTTTGTCTCTTTCCTTAAGGTCAGACTGTGCATACCCGCCTCCCTTTTTGTTGTCCATCACTGAATTTCTTGTTAAAAAGAAAATTAAATTTGCTAGGAATCGCATGGAGAGCAAATAAGACCCTAGGTAAAGATCTGATGGAGCACACAGAAAAAAGTTTTTTGAAAAGGTATTTTTAGATCTTAAGAGGGAACCTTAAAAATTTATTTCTCAACTTGTGGTTGTAGCCCAGAGAACTTGAGTTGCCAAGTGCCTGTCCAGAGCATGCACTATGTTCTGAATTGTTCTAAACTGTTTTCTGCACGTGACCTTGTATGCCCAGCTGGAATATAAAACTGGAAGTGGACGTCACTTTATATTTGGAGAATGGATATTTGCTAGTGCCTTGGCCAGGGCTGCGAGGAACCCTCTTTCTAGGAATTTGCAGTTTCATTCTTTGTGATACAGAGTAGAGACTACTACATATGGTGGGTAAGACAAGGGACACTGGTTTGGCTTCATGGTGAGCAACCTGTGGGCTGTGGATTGTATTCAGCTCCTGTGTGAAGAATGTTCAGTGCATATTTGAGTGGTTGTGAAAAGGATAAAGAATAGGCAACTGACAGGGTGAAGTACAATGTATTTACAGAAAGTATCTTCCGACCCTTGGCCTAGTAGTTGACGGAGGCTTTTTGGAGGAAGAGGTTATATATAAGCTGTCTCATAAATTCATCAGAGTTCACTTTAATCTTATGTCATACATGTATATGTTTACTAAATGCATATGGATGCTTGAATGAATGAGTGAGCATAACTAGTAGGGTCAATAAATGTTCATCAGGGCTCTGGTTCATTCCACTGGACTGATTCCTTAAATAAATACAGGCATTATCTAAATCAGCATCATTCCCTTTAGCTCACTGAAGAAGCAACAGAGAGGTAGAGAAAAACCCACATAGTAAGGAAACAGCAAACTTCTCCTTCTTAACGTCCACATCTCATTTACTCCCAATCAGTCTATAAGGGAAGCAGATGCTCAAATACGGACAGAATTGCTAGAGACAATGGTTATGCACCCAGTGAACCACACCTCAGAGAAGCTGTCTCTCTGCTCCCTTCCCCAACTGCAGTCGGCCTCATTTTACACCTGCTCACCCAGGCAGCTCAGTACGGACCACAGTAAAATCAGCAAACATATCTTTTTCTTCTCTGATGTTCTATGTCTTGCCGACTATTTGGGCTCTATTGAAACAGAAATGTCACACTGCTATCTTTAGAACACTCAGAATTCGAGCTTAGAACACAGGGAGCTGAGGGCCTACACACAATAGTGAAGGGATGCAGATTGCATTTCTGCAGTAGCAAAGGTGGCCTCGATCTCTAAAAACAGCTATTAGCCCGTGATGAGGAAAAAAAGGCAGAAGCGCTCCAATGCTTCCTTCCAACCACGGTCCAAACCAAAGTTAAATAATCCAGCTATTTCCAAAGCAATTAGTGGTCCGTATTATTTCCCGACACTCGTGAACGAATCATGTTGAAAACCAGTGCTCTTGACACGTTTTTCTATAAAATCAATTACTTTTAAAAGCAAGAAACTCATTCTCTACCAGGAGACCATATGAGACACCACCTGCCTCCTGCAAGAGATGCCTCATTTTTTAATTTTTTAAATGGGCTCACAGGATTGGGGGGCTCTCCTTTCTGGTATTATCCACACATTTCCATGATGAGGAATTTCAAACATACTCCAATACTTTTATGGCCCACTTTACAGGCATTTGGAGGCCATATCAAGAGGAAATTTTCATCTTCTGTTAGGAATTAGGTTTCCCAAACTGATATGATCTTAATTATTAGAAGTGAATTCTCACCCAAGATCAACCTCTGACATCATAATAAAGTACAGTAGCTCCATTTCAGATGAGAAAGAGCTGATTCAGGCAGATATCGTCTCTATGTTTGCATAGCAGGAATTGGGCCTGAATTTATTTTCCTAGAGCTGTTTCATGGATAACATATCCATTTTCATCTAAAGCAAGCAATTGAAAGGCTCCTTTTGCTGTGGATAATTTCCATAGCAGGAAACCTGGGATGATTACAAATCATGATGTTTTCAAGGGACAGAACGTGTTCTTGTACTTTCAGAGCATGGAGCAGAAAGCATGGTCAAAATGGGATTTCAGTCACTCGAGATCTTCTGCTTTTTGTAGAAATCAAAGGCAAACAAGTCCATCCAGCTGAAGTTGATATTGACAAAGTAATCGGCGTTATGCAATGCTCATTTTCTATCAGAGCAAAAAGAGTAACTCTTTTTGGTTCATTTTAAATGACATTTAATGAATTTCTAGTTCAGTTTAATTAACACCAACTTGAAAAGGGATCATGTGTTCTTTAGGAACAGTCCATTCACTACCAGAAACTGACTAATTATCAAAAAAGTAAATTTTACAAAGCTCAGTTCATTCAAGTGAAATCATAAGTCAATTGTCAATAGGCATTAAAAATTAAGATTTCTGGAAGGAGTTTGTAGTCCATGCTGCTCCACTCCCCAGAAGACTTCCTTCTTTTTTTTCCACTGATCCTTCATACAGCATCTCTAAACTTATTTGTTCTTACAGCAAATTGAGCTGTTTGCATTTAGGCATCCGTAAGCGCTTCCCAATAAAAACTAATTGCGAAGAACTCAGTGTCTGCAGGGATATATCTCAGGTCACGTCATACCTGCCATTTAAGTTAACTCTGAAAAAGGCCCCGTATTTGAGATAGGCCAAACTCGATTGATCTTTTTATGTCTCTGGTCTTCTCTGGAAGAAAGTGAGAATGGCCTTTTCCCTGGAGCACAGTAAAGAGATCTGAGCATGCCTCTTCTTTAAGCAATAGCCATTAATATGGGTTCCGCTTGCACCAGACATCTGTAATGCTTTGGGCTGTATTTTCTGGTGAGATAACAGTGTCATCTTGAGAACTGGTGCGTAAGAGGATAGAAGGCGAGGAGACAGAGCTGAACTGTTCGCTTGTGCTCCTATCCAAGGGACACTACCTCTGTCTTGCATGAAAACATAGCCCTGAGTCATAAAGAAAGTTTCATAAAGCTTCCTCTACTGACTTTTTCACTATCCATTCCTGTTCGTGGTCTATCCATGGCTGACTTTGAATAGAACCCACTCTGCCTTGCAAGGATTCAATGGATCTGAAATAAGATCTCTGATGAACATCATTTAAACTTCTTCAGGTCCAGGCTATGACTTATTTGACAACCCATTCTAATAGCCAGTGGTCTTGGAAAATAAACCAGAAATAATACTTGATGAATTCAAGACATCTATCGAACATCTATTTTGTACCTGACCCCAAGCTCCCTGTTAAGGCTATTGACATACAGTCCCCTTATCCTTGAGCGGTCTATAGCCTAGTAGGAGAAACAGATAAACTTCTACAAAATTTGATAATTGCAAAAAGTGGGAAACATTCAGGGTGTTCTGGAAGTATTTTCTCAGGACGATGACATTTTGAATATCTATGACTTTTGCTTGGATTCAGAATTCTTGAGACCAGAGCAATGCCACTGACAAGCAAGGTAGGCTCTAACATCCTCTAAGAGGTATTTCTCAAATGCTCCTTGAAAAGCCTAAACAACATTGCCTTTCTTTGCATATTCTCATATGTCAGGGAATGACATGGTTGTATCGCCCCATCTTCAGCATGCACCAAAGAATTGAGTGCATTGCTCTTCCTACTGGATGCAGTATGGGAACACGAAAGCTTTCACTATCTGCTTAAAAGTCTTTTCCCTACAGCTCTGTCATGCTACTTGGGATTATATTAAGAATATCCTTCAGGGGCCTGGAGGAAATAATATCTTCACATTTACTAAGTTTCACAGTATTCAATTAATTCAATTATCATCCAGTGTTCTGTCAAAACTTGGAGTCCTGAGGGAGTGGGAAGAAGGAGGGATGATTTTTGAGGTTGCACTGAGAATGAGATATGAACCAGTGGAATCTGGGGGGTCAGATAAAAATCAAGAAATCTAAGTTTCCATACTTGACCTGAGATGTTGACTGTGACTCCCCTACTCCAGAGAAGAAGAAGAAAGAAGAGGAGAGGAAGAAAGGAGGAAGATGAAAAGGAGGAGAAGGAGGAGAAAGATGAGGAGAAGAAGAGGAAGACCTGTGATTAATTGAGTTTTCCTTTCTCCTAAATGGAATAAACCATATGACCCACATTTTGGACATCACTGAGCATCACTGGGCATAATAGGATAATGTTGGCAATAACCCTTTTCTAAACAGTAACAACAAAAAACATGATTGGTATCTGTAATTCAAAACATCAGCCTTGCTATTAGAGCAGGCATCTGGCTAAGGCAGAATGACCAGGCTAGCTGGTGTGGGAAGGTGCCCAGGAGACAGGCCAATCCTGCAGCCCCAGGCAAGCCAACGCAGGGGGTTTGATTTTAGTCTCCACTGACATTAACTTCACTCTGGGTAATGAATTCCTTTACTCTTATTTCTAGCTAAACTAGAGTAGCTTTCCTAGGGTATTTAAATTAAAAAAAAGAAACTCTCCCCAACTATGTTCCAATAATGCTTGCTTTCTTCAATGCAAACCATTTGCTCAGGGATGAATCATGTCCTCCCCCCTAGGTGCGGCACACGCAAGGAAGCCTTCTGTATGGATTGGCATAAAAATAAGGATTGATTTATGCACTTAGGGCCACCAAGAGGGGGACATAAACCCAGCTGGTGTCCCTGCATCCAGGAGACTACATTAGCACCACTGCATTACCTGGGAGATGTGCAAAATCACATGTGGCTGACATCTCCCCCACTCAGCAGCAAAGATGATCACAGCACTATTCATTCCAAGTGTTTGGAGAATAGTACGGTACTCAACAAAGGGGTTCCTTATACTACACAGCAACTTTAGCATTACGGGACACAGGGAAGTGGAGAGTAGCAGAAAAATTTTTAGCCTTAAACTGAGGAACTCAGCCCCAGTAATGTTTAGTCATGAGCTCGGAAGACATCTGCAGAGAAATCAAAACAAAAATCAAAGCAAATTGAAAAACACTTAAACATCTTCTCTCTTTTCTCTTGTTTCCATAACAATGCTGTATGTATTCGTGCACACACATGTATACATTCATACACACGCACACACACAGTGGGTTACTTAGAAAGCAACAAAATTCAAATCTCAAGCTGTTTATACCAATTTTATGTCATTTCATTTTAATTCACTTTTTGAGACAATTGTGGGGCCACATGCAGTTGTGAGAAGTAATGTAGAACAATGCCAAACATGGTCCAATTTCCCCAGTGAGAATATTTGGTAAAAATATGTATAATGTCATGATGAAGACAGTTACGCTGTCGAGATACAGAGTATTTCCATCACCAGGAAAGTCCTTCATATAGCAACACTGATTTTTATATAAATGCTGACTTTTCTCACTCCCTCCTTTGGAAAAGTTGAGGTGAAATTTACATATGTAAATACACATGTAATTTTAAAAGCTTTGATTCTATCTATCTATATCTATCTATCTATCTATCTATCTCTCCTCTATGTTAACCTTTCTCTCTCTGTTTCTGTGTCTCTGTCTCTCTCTCAAGATAGAATTTATTTCCCTTTTCTGGCATCCCCAACCCCTAGAGACCACACTAAAGATCTGTTATCATAAATTGAATTTACATTTTGAACTCACATAAACGGAATGATAAGCAAGTACTATTTTGCGTCTGACCTTGTCTCAGCATAATATTTCTGAGGTTGATGTGTGCTGTTGAGTTCTTGGTAGCTCATCCTTTTGTATATCTGAATAATATTAAGAGTTTGTTATTCAATTATGGATGACATTTGGTTTCTTTCCAGTTTGGGATTTTTGAGACTCAAAGCTGCCATTAATATTCGGACATAAATCCACATGTAGACGTATATTTTTCTTCTTTTGCATCAATATGTAAGAGGGGGGTGGGGAGACATGTTTAACTGTATAAGAACATGCCAGAAAGCTTTCTGATTTGGGAAATAGTTCTGTATTTTATTATGCAGTTAAACATCACTCCTATAACCACTGTGTGTAGGTCTTCTATATTCCTGCCAGTATTTGATGTCATCTTTTTAATTTTAGCTGTTGTGGTGCCTGTGACGTGACACTTAAACATTGTATTCCTTTCTACCTAAAGGAATGGTGCAAGGTGTTTGGAGACCTATTTGGTAATCCAGCATGGATTGGGGTGTGGGTCACATCTCGGTGAAAGTCCCAGCTCTTGCACCTAGCTGGCAATGTCAGACAAGATGTGTCAGTCATCTCAGGATCTCTGGGAACTTCCAAAGCAGTTTCTCTTTGAAAGAGCTTGCTGGAACTAAGTTGCATTTGTTTTTGATATATCTAATTCAGTGGAGTCCCTTCTGTTCTGACAAATACTTTCTTCATGTTTTTGTCACCTTGAGTTGAAAGAAGTGTTAACTTATGTCATGAACTCTAAATATTTGACCATTTTTAAGCTATTGCCAGGAGAGAGAGAGGTTGGCTGACAGGCCGGACCCAGCCAGTCAGACATTCTTGCCTAGTAGCACGCTCCTGTTGAGAAAAACAACGTTTGGCCCATCCAGGGCATCCCATGGACTTGTCTGTGTGGTTCTTGGCAAACGCCCACAGACAAGAAGAAATCAGAGCCAGTGTCATGGGGACGGCACTGAGGCAGGAACCAGCAAGAGCGCCTCGCCTGTCATCTGTGTTCAGCAAACTGAACCCAAGAGCTGAGAACTGTGCCCGAGTCTGTACACCTGTAAGGAATATGGATGAAGACAATTACATGACGACTGTTCTGATATGGGGGGAATTACAGGCAGACTTCAGAGCTAGATGCAGCATTCTCCCCTCCATATGGTGCGTGCAGGAGATAAGAAAACAGAAACAAGGAGACTCAGGGCTTGGCTACTCTTCATCTGCACTTACAACTAGTCATGCGCGTGAGTGTAAGGGCGTGTTCACACTCCGGGCATGACTGCAAAGCAGCAAAATCCACTTTCATGTATTTTTTTCTGGCATCTTTCTGCTTTACAGTCACACCTTGTCTCTTTATGTAGGTACACAAACACCCTGAGAAAGTTCGATAGAAAGATGATAGTGTGCAAAGAAAAGGAATTATGGGTGAGGCGGCCTGGCAGAATGAAAAACACTGGGCTTCCAGCCAAAGTGAGCGCCCGACTGCCCCACTCTACACCATGGGAGGGAGCATTGTGGGTGAGCTACTCCGCACATCCAGGGCTCTCATTCCCTCATCTATGAAATGGATGCTGGAACACTTATTCTGCAGGGCAACGGTGAGACAGAAACAAACTAATACAGGTGGAAGTCATTTATCAGGCAGCCCAGCATTACTGGGGCTCCCTGTGCCAAAAGAAACAATGTACCCCCTCGGGACATAATTTTGGTTTGCAGTCACCTAAACTCATTCCAAGGTTATATAGGGAATTTAAATTGTTTATGATCAATTAATTCTATTTCTCTTCAGATGCAAATGAGACTGCTGGTGAAGAGGTGGCTGAAAGACCAGGTGATGTCCTCTGATCATAAATTAAAGGTTGTGAACACTGCACACAGTTATCTTATGGCTTTAGCTAAAGAGAGAGGGGCCCCTGGGGAAGGCAGCACCAAAAATGTCTCAAACCTAACAACAGGCTTTGAAGTTTGGGCTTTGGATGTGTACATCATTCTATAGTTTCCTTGTCCTTTTTTGTTTCTTCCAGCAGCATAGCAGGGATACAAATCTTGTCAAGGAGGGCATCAGAAACAAGTAAGAAAGATATTGACTACATCAAAATGGCCTAAATGAAGGGAGTAAAAATTTTTGCCTGGGTTAGTGAGCGCCTTCAGAGAGGTGGGTACAGCTGGGCTGGCTACCAAAAAAGGGGAGGAGTTTGCCAGGCAATTGAGGCAAAAAGACTGTCCTGGTCCATGGAGAGACTGTGAGTGATGAGAAGCTGATGGTAGCTGAGGAGTGTGGGCAAGTGCTGAAAGGAAACGGGACCCAGAGGGGTAGGCGAGGCAGACCATGAGGACTGTCCTCGGTCTTTTCACTCTATTGAGGGTAGGGTAGGTTTTATTTCCCAATGTACTTTAGCCCCGGTCAGGCAGGCAGAGGAAGAATGGCTAGACTGAGTTCTGAGGAGACGGTAACAATTGAAAGCAGCACGCTGGATGATCTGGGAAAGGGGGAGGCTAGAACTGGAGGAGCCAACTGCAGGATGTCGCTCTAGATGCCGAGTCTGTTGATGAGCTCTAAACTAGGATGCTTGAGTGGATTTACAAGCTAGGGACACAGTCAAGAAATGTGACAAGGGGGATGTAATAAACAACCAAAGACCAACTGGATACAGGCCGTAAAAGGAGGAATGAAGGGTGACTGCAGGTTTCCAGTGGGTATCTCATAGAGAGGTGTATTCCACAAAAAGCTAAATAACCATTGCGCTGATATTCTTTTTCATTTTCCCTATTAAAACAGCTCGTACTACAGGACTGAATTGCTTTTCACTGTTTTATAATTTCCCTTCCATACGGCTGACCCTGTCCAGACAGGGAGAAACCAGACAGATAGGCGTGCCGGTCCTGACTCTGCTACTTGGAAGCTGTGATACCAAAGGAACTTCTCTAGTTCTCTCAGTCTTCAAATTTTTATTTGTGAAGTAGGAAAGATATGACTTTTCCTGCAGGGTTGACTTCAGGAAGAGTATATAAGATCCCATAATCTTGGTACAGCATCCTGTTCATCATTGGTCACTAATTGTTAATCACTATTTTCCTTACTCATCACTGTATTTTTATCATGCCTCATTTAGCAGAATCTCTGAGATACACTGAGAACTTCCCTCCTCCAGGTGAGTTTGCATCTCCCTCCACCCGAGACTCTTGTAAGACTCAGTGTAATTCAGGGGGTCTACATTTCTCAAAAGCTTCCTGAGATTGCTCACCAGCTGTCCTCACCGGCTTAGTACTCACACTTTGAGGACTAAGAATCTGGACAATTTTGCAATGAAGAAAGACACACAGATGATCATACATTTTGATTTAGAGCTTATCTCTCATACTGACTAGGATACTTTCTTTTAGAGCAGGCAATTTCATTGCAATTATACTGTTTCTCCATCTATGTATTCAGCTCCTATGAATAGAGCCAACTGAATATTAGCTTGTCGTTTGAGACGGAAATATTTGGAACTAAAGTAGGCATTAAAAAATAAATTCTATTTATCCTGCAAAAATGAGTTGGAATCTTTGCCCATTGAAAAGTAATAAATATATTTTTCAATGTCTGTTCCATAATTTATCACACAATTTCTCTTTCTGCTTACTGTGGCTTATCATCAGGATAACACCAGTTGGATAAGATGAAGACACTGTCAGTAATTTTTAATATTATGGTGAAATCATATATTTTCCTAGATGGTTGATTTGGTATAAGGCCTAAGCCTCAGTCCATAAATCTTTAAGAGCTTGAGATCTGTAGTAATTTCATATTTAATCTATAACCTATCAATACATTATCAGGACTTTAGAAATGAATAAGAAGCGCATGGAAGATAAGCATGGGTGATAGTGGATAATGATCTGATTTCCAATGCATTATAGATTAAAGACCTCGGAATGAACAAAGTATGTCAATGGTTCATTTGTTTGTTTTTATTGGAGATAATTTTTATCTAACTTTTAATTCATGCCCTAGGGTCCCTGTAGGGTATTTTCTTATTTCATGGTATCATATTATGAGTGACACTTAGAAAAAGAAACCATTCCTTTTATCTGGAAATCTTATTTACTTAAGTTAAGAATTCAAGTTTCAAGATGTCTCTCGATTATTCCTCTCCTTGGAGAGTAGAATTGTTATGGGCTGGGTGTAAGACTCTAAGTGCCCTCAAGGCTGGGCTATGCTTTGTTCCCCGCTGTACCCTTGACACCTACAGCAGTGCTCATCCCAGAACAAATAATTTCTGAGTGATTGAATTTTGGTAGTGTATAAATCTCATTCATTCATGAGAAGCCACCAATAGGGTCACTTTTAAAATAGCATTTTTGCTTGTTTCTTAGTCTACTTGTCTACTTGAATTGTTAATATCCTTCTCCCATCTCTTTTCCCTTCAGATCTGAAGTGCTGACACTCTGATGCGATTCCTCTTGCATTAAGTCTCCTTTCCACTACTTTGTGAGTGCAGAGAACACTCCCACCTTTTCCACTCCACAGTAAGCTGAGGTTGGCAGGCTTGTTCAGCAGAGCTCCACTGCCTATGTGCCTTGTCTCATCCAAGAAAAAAAACTATGTCATCATTAATTCCATCTCAAGTAGCCATGATCTTGGAGGAGTTTAGGAAACACAAATAAACTCAACACAGAAATGGTTGTGATCTCGTCTCTTTCTCCAGAGTCTGTCAGATCTGTGGCTGCTGTACTCTAATTTAATGTGCTTGAGTGTTTTCACATTACTTCTCATCAGTTCTACCCAGCTTGCTATTCTCTCTGTTTTCTTTAAGGGGATTTTAGGAAGTGAGGTCCAGAAACAGCTTTTTTCTAAGCAAAATTCAGCCCCACTTAAGTTTCAGATTAATAGCATTTTTCTGTCAAGCTAAGGGATCACCTCTCTGCCTGTCTCTCTGGGAACCCAAGGAAACTTGAGCCCTCCTCCTTTACTTACAATAAAAGCCAGGAATAATGTGTCCTTAAACTATAATTTGCTTGCATTCGGCAGCTTCCTATCTACCACCACAATAGTTCTCTATGTAAATCAGATTTATTTATTCATGGGCACTAGCATTCCATTACTTTCATCAAAACCAGTCAAGCTGCATTCAGCGGTTTCTGCATTCTTATAAACTAACTGGAAAAGCAATTAACATTAGCCAGCACTTTAGACAGTGGGGAGAGGGTGAGGGACCCCACCATGCTGGTGGTAACACAACCTCTGTAGGCAGATGGCTGTGCAAAATGACTGCTCTTCTGTGTCGGGGGAGATAAGAGAAGTGACACAGATTAAAACAAATTGTTGATCCATACCAGGGAGAAGCTAGGGAAACAATAGAAGTAAAAGCATAAATGTCAATTTAGGATGATAAAGGATACAATCTAAATGTAATATGAGAGGCCCCCAGACAAAAGCAAGAAATAGAGATTGCACATTAGAGAAGTACCAAAGTACTGGAGCATTAGACTACACACACGCACGCACACACGGAGTCATATGTTCCCAGCATATGAAAATACAAGCAACACATTGTTGATTGCTCAGCAAACTCAATTATGAATTAACCCGCAATTGCAGAAATTCTCCAAAATTATGCTCATTTCAAGCTGCTCAGAAGAACATTTTGTTCCTCTGGTAACTTTGCTTGCCATATTGGCTCCATTTTCCTGCTCCTTTTTCTACGGAGTACCTAAAGGGTACAAAAAACACAAACAGGGAAACAAAAATCCCACACCAAGTCCAAACTTCTGTGGTTGTCAGTCAACAGGAGGTTCTGGCCAAATGCTTTCTGGCCTCACCCACAGGAAGATTAACAGTGAGGTCATTCTGCAAGGTCACTGATGTGGCTTCCAAAACACCGCCGCGCAGATCCTGTCTCCCTCCCAGGCTTGGTAAGTCGAGATCTGAGAATTCATTCCTAATTACTCCAATGTCAATTCTACTCCTGCCTTTACGGTGACAAAAATCAAACTGTGGGCTCAGCTGCCGCCACTTGCTAATGCGGCAGGCAGTGCTTATGGGGAGGTGTGCAGGTGGTAGCATGTCCCACTGTCCTCCCTGACTAGGGCAGCATCTCGTTCCCGATCGCTTCAAGTGTCAGGGTGGTTATTAATTACCAGAATGGTCAGCGTGGCACAGCGGGTCTTAGGCAGCTGGCCACATCCGTGAGCTGCCTTATCCACGTTCAACATACATCTCAGAGCTCCTAAGAGCTAGTACTGTTTTTATTTATTCAGCTTAACGGTTATACTTTCATAAAACAGAGAAATATAAATAAATTCTTTTTTATCTCATCAATGCAATGCCAAAAATGCACATAGAAATGAATGTTTCAAAAGGCAGCAGTGGGTCTTTACAAGGGGTGTAAACTTTACTGAGTTAAGCTTTCTGCTAAGTATTGCACACTATGATCAATAAACAGTGCTCTTTGCTATTGTTATTCTCTACAGATAATAATAACAACATCAGTAATTGTAATGAGATTCATAGTTGGGTGGCTACAAAAAGATTCTGTGTAATTTGTCATGAGGTTCCTTTATGGACACTTTTCCAAACACATAGAAATATTATTTATCTTCCAACTTAACTCAAACCTAATCAACACCTACGGAGTCACCATTAAACACTGGGCCCCATGCAAGGCACAGGGAGACAGCCAAGAGCCAGCCACTTTACAGTGACCTCTTCTCTTGTGGTCTGTCACTCCAAATGGACTATGAACTTGTGGGGCAAGAATGGTGTCATTTACAGGGACAAATGCTTTCTATGGATTTTTATTATTATTTGTTTTCACCATAAAACCTCTATTTTATGGACAAGAAACCTAAGAGCAGACAGGTAAGGTGGATTTCTGAAGGTCACAGCAAGCTGGTGGCCGTCTGCCTGCAGTGTGTTATAACACACCCTTCTCCTCACCCTCTTTTCTTGGGTGGAAATAAATTACTTAAACTTAGTAAGTTTTATATTAAAAAACATCCCCAGCCTAGTGTTACCCTAAGGTTCCCAATTCACATGCAAAGTCAATGACAGTTAGTGAGTTGAGCACACCTAGTCCCTGCAATCCCCCAGAGACAGCAGGACCTCATCAGTGGATAAAATGTTTGCACCAGGTGGCCCCTTTCCCTGACCCCTTGGCTCCTGACAAAACTGTCTCTCGGCTAGCACGGGGATTTACAAATTATCCTGGATCCCACAGGCAAGTTATTCAGTGAGCAAGTCTCTCCTTGACTTGCTTCAGTTTCCGTATTATAATTTAGAAGTGAGTGAAGGGGAATGGGAGAAAGAGGATAAATAAGCTCCCATGAGAATTCCTCTTTTTCAAGGAATTGTCAGGTCTATGAGGCTTGGCAGTATCACAGGACAGAAACTGGTACCTCCAGGGAAATAATCATTTCCCTCACCTCTGAATGTGGGACCTCCGTGAGAAACCCAGTGTAACTCCGTTTTAAGTGACAACATCCACAAAGCAGGCAAAACTGAAAATACTAAAATCAGCAGCTCCTGTTGCTGCTTGGTGAATGGCAGAGCCCGGGCTGGTGGGTATGTTCACCCTTAGAAGGCACTAAGCTGCCAAGTCAAGGGCAGTGGGCTACTGAGAATAAGTGAGGCTTCCCACAGATTTTCCTTTCTTTTTTCTTTTTTTCTCCTCTGGTCCTGGGGCCTCCCTCCCTCTCAGGAAGAGCAGGCTTGGCTCACAGGCATCATCTCAAGCTTTCAAGGTGAACTCTACTCCTGGAGATGTGCTCCTCGGCAAAGGCTGGGGGAGAAGGAGGGGAGGGGGCCAGATCAAAGCCGTCTTTGAAGTGAGTATAATTTTTGGAATGTTGCTAAGAGTGTAACATACAGTTCAGCAGGAAATTGGCTCTGGAAACAGCTTTGTAGTTGCTCCCCGGGACTGATGATTTCCCTGACCTGGTGGCAAAGGTGCAGAGCCGAACAGTGGGGGAGATGAAGATTGCTGACTCTCACTGATCTGATGTAAATTTTTCACCAACCAAGTCCTTTGGCTCTGACTTGCTGAACAAAATCGTAGTACAATAATGGCCAAAACAAACCCCCAGAGAAACTGCAGGTCTCTCACTGGATTCTGAGCTGCTTCCAAGGCTGGACGAAAAGGACAATAAGGATATTTTGCTTGCTGTGATAGATCCCCTAGAGCAAGCCATATTATCACAAAAACTGTAACCATTTATTGACTATTTAGTGTGTGTCCAAGCCTCTGCTAAGTGACGAGATACATGTCATGAATCATCCATGGAAAGAGTATGTGTGTATGTATGTATTTATCTTTTAGAAACAGGGTTTCACTATGCTGTTCAGGCTGGCCTTGAGCTCACTTTGCAGCCCAGGCTGGTCTTGAACTTGCAATGATCCTCCTGCCTCAGCTTCCTAAATGCTGGGATTACTGGTGTGTGCTACCACTCCAGGCTTTCTGGAAAGAGTTTAAAATGGTGTTTGACACACACCAAGTGCTCAGCATAGGTCAATGGCTTCTTTAATCATTATTATAAACATGTATGTAGATATATAGATATGGATTAGATCAATAGGTACAGTACTTTTTAAATCCTCATTTTTCCAAGAAGGAAACTGAGGCCCAAGGTGAAATTGATTTACCTAAAATCAGTAAAACAGATGGTGGCACAGGTTAGCAAGGGCACATCTACCAGAGTTTCAAACAACCTTTCCTACCCATCTGCAGTAGTACCATGTGAATTACATCAAGAACAAGCAAAGTAAATTAACAGTAAAGTCTGTACTGCAACAACTAATTCCCTCCAGATTAAGGAAATGCAATCCGTTCATGAACTAAAACTCCAGAGTATGTTTTCCTTTGGAAAAAAAATTAGAAAACAGCTCATCTTTCTCAGTAGTACATAGGTTTTCTCTCTCAGGGGTGCTACGAAGGCCGAAGACGTTTTGCAATTTTGCTTTTCACCTTTAATTTGTGTTGTAGTTTTTGTTGTAAGGGGAGGGATGGAGAGCAAGGATTAGGTAGACAATTAGTGAATCGATATTAGGGAACAAAAGATTTGGCTGGGAAAGTGAGACCAAGGCATCAGCTTCAAATATCAGCAGCATCTGAGTCCAGTGCCAGCAGAAGGGAACTGGTGGTTAGTGGGGGTGGAGTGGAGAAAAGCAATTCAATATGGAGCAAACTTCGCCGAACAGGAGGAGAAAAGACACTTCCAAGAACGGATTCAGACACCTTAAATGAAAGCTTGGTTGGGATGAAATTTGACCATATGTTGTCAGGGATTTAATTTCTTCCTTTTTCTTCTGTCTCTCCAATTCTTTTTCCCTATCACTACAGACTACAACCCCTCTGACAACCCAGTCTAGCTGTGTTTTTTCTATGCTCTCAGTTTAGCTGTTTTTGCATTAATGGACATCATGTTAGTACCTTGTGCTTGGGAGTAAATGTAGTGTTTATCCCCCTAATTCTGTGCTCTTATCTCAATCGGGAATGACGGTGACTTGAGAGAGGCGGGATGATTTTCAGAGCTGTCCGCTTCCCCCTTCTCAGAACCCATGTCTACAATATCACATGCTGCTATGGATTAAATTGTGTCTCTAATCTAACCTTGAGCTCCTAACCTTGAGACCTCCTAATCTTGTTGATCTCCTACCATGAGCACCTCAGACTGGCACCTTATTTGGAAATAAGGTCATTGTAGATCTAGTGGGTTCATGTTAGCTCATCTTGGAACCAACTGGGTCCTCAGTAGCAGACCACCGCGTGAAGGTGCAGAGTGGCACAGGAGGATGACTTCAGTGATGATGGCACAGACAATCCAGGAATGCTGAAGGTGCAGCAAACCACAACGTGCTAGGAAGAGGAAAGCAAGGGTTCCTTTCCAGGTTCTGAGTGAGCATGCTGTCCTAGACACCATGATTTGGGTGGAATTTCTAGCCTCAGGAATAGTGAGACAGTAAATTTCTGTTTTTCAAGTCACCCTTTTGTTGTACTTTGCTACTGCAGATTTAGGAGATTAATTACAGATGCCAAGGAGGAATGAAGCCTGCAGATGGAACTAAGGCTGACTTTGAGATGACAAAATTGTCCTGGATTATCTGTGTAGACCCAGTGTGATCGTTAGGGTCTTTACAAATGAAACTGGGAGGCAAAAGAGAACCAGCAAGGTTGCAGCATGTAAAAAATGCAGCCTGACATTGTGGGCTTTGAAGACAGAAGGATGAGGGCCACAAGCCAAGGAACAGGGGCAGCCTCAACAGCTGGACACTGCAAGGAGCCGGAGTCTCTCCTAGAGAATCTGGAACAAACTTAGCCCCACTGACACCTTGGTTTTAGCTTCACTGAAGTCTTTGCATACTTGGACTTCCAGAACTCTACTATAAAAATTTGTTGTCTTAAACCACTAATTATAACTTGCTATAGCACAGAAAACTACTACCGTGAGGTAGTGTTGGATTTGTGTAAGTAAAACAGTGGCAGATATCTCCCAGCTCTGTAACACTGGGCTCCCCATTCCATCTTTTTGGTCCTTCCATGGAAGACACAGAGATGATTGTCTCTTCTATACACATGGACCAGTACATGTAGCATTAATAGCAACTACTAACATTTATTAACTGCTCAACACACATAAGCAGCAATCTTATCACTTCATATACAGGATCTCTTTTAATCTTTGCAACAGCCTTAAGCATTAGACTTTGATCTTTTTCTCTTTTGCTAAAGACAAAATAGAGGCCTTCAAAATCAACTCATTTGACCTAGGTCACATAGTCAATAGTGGAGGCTTGACTACAATGGGCAGACAGGATGCCTGCATGGAAATCACAGAAGATCCAAAGTAAAGAGGCCACCTAGGAGTGAGATGACCAGAGATACCTGGAGAAGAAGACAAACCTCCATCCTCTTTCTGCCTTCATCAGAGGAAAACTTGCACCTTGCAGGGCAGTGTCTATGTCAGCTTAAGACTTGATTGTTTTAATTTCTACAAGACAAAGTAGCAGTAGTTCAATGCTGAAGCTATTCAAAATCTTGAAGATAGTCTCAACTCAAAATTGGCAGTAAGGGAGTCGAGAAATGGGAACATGTTGCATTTCCCTCCCTATTTCAAGAGTGGTGCCAATATCCTGTCGAAAAAAGGATAAAAAGAGCGTCTGCATAAATAAATATGCTTTGTAACACCATTTAAACTTATTCTTTTGCCTGATATGAAAATAAGATGTGTGGCAGTAGGTAAAGCTTGTTTCTTCTACTGCTTTATCACAGTGTATAAATCCCACTGATCTTTGGCATGGAGTCAACAACTTGGAATCCCAGGCAAAAAGATGGAGTCAGCTAACTAGAAAGTCATCAGTGACTCTAGGCTATATTAGGAAGAGAGGCAGAAGATGTAGAATTAAAGTAGCCACCAGTCAGAGTACAGAGAGGGCCCCCATAGTTCATAGTGCCATGCTGGTGCTCTACCGTCTTGCTGAGATTGCTGCATATCTTTTCTGGAAGGCAAGAATGCTAGCAAATTGATGCCACCAGGGCTTCTAAAAGAACATTGCTTCATCTATCACTTCACAGCTTCGTGAACCTCCCTTGATGCTTGGTTGGTCTTGTTTTACCTGGAAATGACTTCTTTCCTTGCTTTTACCCAAGGTGTAAAAATGGCTGGCACAAAGAAAAATGATGAACAGAACATGTATACCAGAAATACCACCTCCTCTGTCCACTGGTTCTTTAGAGAAGGAAAGTTACCTTTGTTTCTATATTCACAACCATAGCATTCTAAAATTGCCTTCTGCATTAGTCCTTTCCCTTGATGGAGACTCCAATACCGAACTTCTTTGTCTCTCTCATTTGACCCATATACCACTAAAATTGTTCTACGTATATCTTTTTTGCTTGCCCATAAGATGCTTAGGGTCTCAGAGGACAGAGACAGCAGATTGATGCCCCGCCCTTTGAGAGGTTATTGTCTGTAAAAGAAACAAGAAAGTCGTATTTCATTCACACACCGCTTCTTCCTGTTCCTTTTGTGTAACTGATTAGGTCAAGACGTATGTTTGAGTACCTACTTTGTGCTCCCACTACTATTTGCAGGGGATCAATTCCACATAATCCCTGCTCCAAAGAACTTCATTCAACAGATATCTAAGTGTCCATCAATGAACAAATAAAGAAAATATGGCTTATATGTATACAATGGGATATTACTTGGTTTTAAAAAAGAAGGGAAATTTTGTTATTTGGGACAATATGGATGAAGCTAGAGAATCTTATCTTAAGTAGAATAAACTAGGCACACAAACACAAATAGCCTGTGATTCCCTCACATATGGACTCTAAACAAGCCAAATTCATAAGAGTGGAGAGTAGGAGTGGCTACCAGATGGGGTGGGGGTATGTGGGGAAATGTTGGCCAAAGGATACAAAATTTTAGTTAGGAAAAATAACTTCAAGAGGCCTGTGGTACAACAGGTTATGGCTAACAACAGTGCATTCTGAGAGTAAATTTTAAGTGTTGTCATTACCAGAAATTAAGCATGTAAGGAAATGGTTATATTGAGCAACTTGATTTAACCATTCCACAAATTATACACATATTAAACCATCCTGGTATATTCTACAAATACATACAACTTTTTCATGAAACAGTAATACAAGAGGTGGGGCTGGGGTGTAGTTCAGAGGCAGAGCACATGACTGTTACATGCAAGACACTGAGTTCAATCCTCAACACCCAAATGAATACACAAATGACAAAAGGAAACAAAATGAACCATCCATGATTATAAGTCTCCACACCTAGTTGAACCTATTGCTGCAGCCTGGCACTATCATCAAAGGGCAAGGGCTTTGCCTGACATTCATCAACTATCAATAAACGTCCTCTGCATGAAGGACTGTTGGTGCCAACTTCTTCCTGTAATCCTGTGGGGATTTTTGCCCTAAAGCTCCCAAGACTCACCAAGACTATTACAGGTGCAGTTCCAGTGCTATCTCAGGGCAGATGTGCAAGAGACACTTGCTAATTTCTTTACCTCACTACCTTCACAGCACATACTGTCATTTTTGTGAAAAACTCTATTCAACAGTAACAATTAAAACCATAGGCAGTTACAGTCATCTTGATGATACAATTGTGCCTTTCTACGAAAGGAAATATAAAATCACACTTAATTCCAGAAATTGTTGTAGTTAGAAAAATAATTCAAATCTTCTAACAAGAAGTTTACATTTTGAGCTCTTAATAATAGGTTTTTGATGCATAAACGTGGTTTTTCCCGGGGCTTGCTTTACCATGAAAATACATATTCGTGAATTGCGTAGTCCTCAAGGTAGCAGAGATCCAGAGGAATCTGAAAATAATGACAGGTTCTTGCTCTTATGAATTTAACTATGCTGCCATGGATTTCCTTATTTTAATGTAACTTAAGACAAATTATTCCTCTATACACGTAGCTCCCTTAAGAATGTTTCATTCTAGTGGAAGGACACTAGAATCAGTATTCAAGACAAAGAATGCTAAGCACTCCGATCTTTCCCATAGGAGAGTGATTTAAAATAGTGAAATTATACTAAAAGAGTTACCTTTCCCTTCTTTTATGGAAACAGTGGGAAGTTAATTTAAATAAAGCTATAAATTACTGGATTTTGATGATGCCCTTTGTGTATGTGTGTGTGTGTGTGTGTGTGTGTATGTGCATTTGTATGTTATATCTGCAGTTATATAAGTTAAATATGTTTTATAAGACAGTTTAGTCTTAGGGCTACAAAGAAATTCAAAGATATTAGAAGCTTTACTTCTAAACAAAATCTGCTTTTTGTGACTATTCTTTTTTGTTGTAAGCGTGGAAAAGGGAATGTTAAATACATTTTAAAAGAAGTAACTATAGGAGGTTTTGATCTTTTTGGCTATCCCAGGGACTCACATTGTAATTTTATGTGATTATTGTCCTAAATGGCAAGGGCATTTTCATCTTGCAAGCCAATTCTGATTGATTATTAGTGGCTGTCTGTAGGACTGTTGAGAAGTATGAGCAGGCTGCACCTGTTCACAGCAGGAAAGGGAGCTGTGATCGATTAGTGATGTCTGTCCTTAGGTAAAGGAACAATAAGCAGTAGCATGTGTGCTTAGTATCTACCAAATGGAAGACAGTTCAAAACTAGGAGAAAACTTTTTTCATTGTGTTATTATAGAGATATAACTTAAATTATATATTGAAATGGGCCAGATTTTTATTGATGTAAAAATAATCTAGTCTTATAGCAGTCCTAGAAGATAAGTCATGGGTCAGTAATTGCATACTAATAAGCCCTTCAGAGTACAAATATTATCACAAAGTGTACATTTTGTACAAATGTTTACACTGAAAAAAACCTCACTTATAATTTCAAAGCCAAGTATTAATGTTAGGAGTCTAAATTTTTTTCTTAACCACAAGAGTTCAATATTCTATCCTTTATTCCATCTGTGATACATCCTATCCCAACTTTCTTTCCTCCTCAAAATAAATTCATTATATTATATTTCAGGGTTTTCACTTAAAGTCTAGACATTTGAGTGATAATATAATATGTGAATCTTGGAGTTCAAATCTCAGGTATTTGTCTTTTTTAAACTTAAAATTAGATTCCTAATATTTGCAAATGCACATTTAGCAGTTAAATGGAGGTTAGTTGTTAAGGCTTTAACAGAACTTTTAATCTAACACATTGTAATAAATAAAAATTTATGATCACATAATTATAAATGAAGGGCAGTAGCTAAGTAGTGATAATATTGGTTTCTTTAAGAGTAAGTTTACAATGACATGAGAATAATTTTTTGATAATCTTTCATTCCTGAAGAAGGGAGATTAGAGTGGTTATATTATACAACAGGATGAGGGGAATATAGTTAATATTTTAAGCCTACGGCAATGATCAAATATCTGATTTATTCCCTTTAGAAATTTCATCCATAAACTCTGACACAGAATGAAATAAAAAAATTTCTGTGTGGCATCAAAGATTTAACATTTATACTATGACTTTCTAGCTTGTTTCCGGTTCTTCCTTTAGAAAAGGGAACTCCTTTGGAAGAGAATAAACTACTTCAATTCTTACTATAAAAAAAAAAGAAAAAGGAAAAAAGAAAGAAAATGAAAATATAAAACTCAGCAGAAATGTCACACCGAGGAATCATAATAAGCATTAAACATTATTTAAGTCATGCATAACCACTAAAATATATGACCCCTTTCCATAAATTGAAAGGTACTGTATTCAGCAGATTGTGAGCCTCAAGTGCTGAACTAAGGGAGTGCCTAAGACGTCCACGCCTTGTAGACCTAAAGATTAACTCTGATTCGCACTAACTTTGCCTTCTAGCTAGCAGTATATGCTGCTGGGCACCTGCCAAGTCAGGCTTTCCTCTCCCTTTTGTGAATGCATATTCACTGGGAACCTACATGCTGAGGACTGCCTTGGGGAGAGGCAGTGAGAGACAGAAAGAGGGTAGGAGGGAAAAGAGAAGCTGACAAAGAGACACACACACACACACACACACACACACACACACACATAGACAGACAGAGAGAGAGAGAGAGAGAGAGGGAGAGAGAGAAAGAGAGAAACACACATAGACAGACAGAGAGAGAGAGAGAGAGGGAGAGAGAGAAAGAGAGAGTGCAAGATAAACTTTTGCCTTGAAGAATTTACAGCCCCTGAGGTCCTACCAGGGATCTCCAGACAACACTTTTAGGTTCTTCTGCTCTAACAGAATGTGTGGCTCTGATTTGAGAAAGCCCAGAACAGAGAATTTAGGATGGCCCGGAAATAAGAAACCTGCAATCAGGAGAAGTGCTGCAGCCAAAAACCTGACTCAGAGATGGAGGCCACCAAGTAGACATTGAGACATAAGGAAAGTGCCTGATCTCTTCTGGTTGTCCTTGCTTAAGGCTTGGTGGCTTTAGGAACCAGGTCACTAATAGTAACTGCATATAGATGAGCCCTTCAAAGTGTAAGTGACGATGTAAGACACAAAGTCTTACATTTTCTACAAATGTGTATGAATTTCCAGCCTTTGCAAGAGCTTCAGCATCATTGGCTCTACTAGATTTACTTGAATTTAGGGCAGAATAATTTACAAAAATACTTTATGGCTCTTAAGGCAAAGTTGGTAACACTTTTATCTATATGGTGGGGCTATGGAAGCAAAGATGGGATAAAATCTCTTTCTGAATTTGTAGTTCTCTAAATATGCTTCAAAAGCTTATCAAGACATATACATATACATATACATATACATATACATATACATATATATATATATTTTTTTTTCATTTTTAGGATGTCAAAACACTACTGCAGACTCAACGAGTGTCATGACCAGAAAACAGTTCTTGTCACCTACTACCATTTCTACTTCTTTTATTATCACGTTGGTATCATTAGTGACAATATATAAATTTAGAATGGTCAACTTTTGGTGCAATGTTTTACAAACAAGAATGTACGCAGCCACTGAGATGTAGGGACATGGGTCATAACATTTCAGAGTTATGCCCTCTTAGGATAAGTGTGACCTTTATTTCCTGGGTCATGTAGGATGGAGGACCAGTTGTAATTGGCTCCTATGTCAGGTCTCCAAAATGCCTATTCCCAATCTCTCTCTCTCCCTTTTGGGAGGGAGTTTCCTTCCTCTTTTTCTCAATCAAGGGAATGTAATGTAGCTAATCAGCAGAGCAACTAAAAAGAGAAATTAAGAAGCAACAGGGGCATTATTCATACTGTATAACCCACCCCATTCCTGTGCACAACTTTACATAGAAAACAGTGTGGACGGAGCTCCCTGGTGCTGCACAGCGCTATTTTGCAGAGAGCATTCCTTGCCTGCACCAGAAGATCCGCAGTGAGTTGAGATCCTGCCTCCTAGCCTTGTTATAGTCAGGCGGAGGCCAGAATGGGCAGGAGGTACAGATGATTGCTTCAAAACGCTGACCTTGAGTAGTTCTGTGAAAGGAGAAATTGAGGGCTTTGATCATGGCCGCTGAGTTCGGGGTGGGTGGGTAGCAGCGCCTTTCTCAGAAAATCAGGGGCTGCACTTGTGCAAACAGGTGCACAGGCTAATTGTGGGCTCCCTGGTGGGGCTTGCTAGTCACTGGAGAGCCGCTTGCACCTCAGGAGCTCTTTGAAATGTTCACTGATTTGATTGTTTAGCACCACCCACAAGAGGCTCTTAATTGCATTCCTAGAGCATTGGGCTTTCTATGGAAATTACTTAAAACACAGCTTAAGTGTTAAATCTGAACTGTGTAATGTGCAATTGAGGGTTTTTATTTTACTTTATATTTTTTTAAAATAACCTCACTCCTGGCTGCCTCCTTGTAGGAAGCTCTGACAGGTTCGGTGGGAAATCTTGGGGCTGGCGCACATTATAAGTTATCTCCTGCAGGGTTGGCAGGTGTGAGCTATGTCAAATAAATTTATTACAGTCTGCGCTAATAATGAAAATTATAAAAAAGCTAGATGAAAGTGCTCTACAGCCAGCTAATTTGAAGCTACCTTACTAGACAATAACAAGCTCCTAACAGTTTTTCCTTTTTTTAAAAAACACTAATTATGCTTAATGTTCCCTGTCGCATTAGCTTTCATGGTAATTATATTTCAAAACTTTTGCAATTAGGGTGCAGTTAATATTGTGGAATATTGCAATTATTTTTCATTGTGACACCTCTATTGAAAGCTGGTGGCATAATGATCACATTGTTCAACTAAATCAGAACTGTAGAAATATGGCAAATGAACCAATTACACATTATTATTTCTAATTACAGATAATGTCATTTTCTACGCTTTTGTCCAAAAGAATTTCCCAAACATAGATATCCCAAATTCTCCTATTTGTAAAGACTCCCTCATTTTCTCATCCACACACTGGTATATTCTTAGATTAGTGTCTCGAGTGCTAAATTTAATAAAGGTCTCACAGGGAATTCTTGAATTTGCTTCCTCTACCTCCAGCCCTCTCTTGGGGAGTTTAAAGTCAGATGTTCTCACTGAAAAAAAATCTCAGTCTTAGCCCCCTACTGACAGCGTGCCACTGTCATGAGCTGGGATGAACCTAGCTTCTCGTAATCGTCACTCATGATAGCTCATTTTTATTCACTCAACAGGTCTAACCTTTCCTCTCAGTGAAGATTCATTAGTGATAACTCAATGTATCTCCAAGACCTTCTACACTGCGCCTTCCCTCCCTTTCCACTACAAAATGCTGGGGTTGAAAGCTGAATTTTCAGACTGGCTCTGTATTTCTAACTACCGCATCTGGAAATGCCATAGACATTGACAGGGGGATTATAGGCACCAGTTAGGTTCAGACTGGGAAATTTATTATTCTTTTATCCCCAATTTCCTCAGACATGGCCTACCTAATCAGAATGATCAGGTCCATGAAATCACTCTTGGACTCAGTACCCATGATCATATATGGTATGAAAAGTGGTCTAATTCTGTCCTACAACTATGTCTAAGAAATACATTCCAGATGTTAATATCTAGTTTTATGGATAAAGAGCATAAAACTTAAAGAAGAGGCCAACATTTTATATCTAATTTGTGGCTATTAAAGAGGTGTTCTTCTGTGCTCTCGCCAGTCCTGACACTCCTTACAGTCAGACTGATTTACATATCCCATATTCTCTGGGACAGAGGGCTTTGTAAGATAAGGCATTTTTCATGCTTATATAGAGAAAAGTTCCCAGCAAACTTGGACAGTCATTGACCCTACCAAATAGTTTAAGTTAATTTGCCTGTGAAGGGAGAAACATAGAAGATGTTTTATATATTGACCTCCCTTTAAATTCTGAGTTTTCTGAACATAAGAAAGAGACGCAGTGAGAAAAGGGGAAACTAATAGGAATGGTGCCAAACCTGGACATCATCACTTTCTTATGCTACCTTCTCACTAGGGCTGGGCATCCTCTCTTTCTGCAGCTCCAGCTTCTTGTTCTGTATCTAGCCTGTGGTAGGAGCACAGTACAACATGGGAAATAATATTACTAATATTAATAACTGGTGTTTATAGAGCACTATTAAATTACTTTACTCAATAATTGTGTTTTCTCAATTAATATACACAACTTACTAAACACAGCAGTCTCATAGAAATTTAACCCTTCTGCACCAGTGAGGAGCCCAAAATGTAGACAATGTGCTTTTCAGGTGAGATGAGGGAAAGGCAGACAGGAATGCAGGTCTGATGATTCCTTAACTCACACCCATAACCGCATGGTGCCATTTTGGAACTAAGGACCAATGTTGCTAATCCAATGCTTCAGTGATGTTGACTTTCTGGGAGTCCTAAGACAATCTAATTTAGGAGAAAAATATTTTCTATTTTCTGGGCTGGGGTCATAAGTAGGCATTATTTTTATCTACGTGCTCACACATATGGAACAGCAGACAAGCTTTCCAGTCAGACAGTGATGCTTGGAACTTTCCTAGTAAAATCGAAAAGGGCTGAACGAAGTCTTAAAAGTCTTTGCTGTTAAGACAATTGCTGCCGATGCTGCTGGTCTGACTCTGACCTGCGACTGTCTTGAGCTTCTCTCTCCGGGCTGGTTACATTCTAGCCAGACTTATTTTCTTCTACAGTTTCTTAACATAACCAATAGCTTTCCTGTCACAGGGTATTTTCCTTTCTGTTAGCTTTGCTTGAGAAAAACCCTGCCACTCTCCCACTTCTATTCAGCTTGTTACATGGTGATCAAAACTTTACTTTTCAGGGTTCAGTTAGATGTGACCACCTCAAAAGTCTTCCTCTCTGGAAATTCTCATTTTGTGTTGTCACGTTATTTTCTTAGTATACTCTGTGTTTCTGGCATTGCAAACACACTGTTGATAATTATGTTTTATTATTTCAAAAATTTAAATTCCCCTTTAGAAAAGAAGCTTCATAAGATCTTTCTTGGTAGAAAGATCAAGCCCATAGTCTTGAGCCAAGTTCTGGCTTGGCGCATGTATACAATGATTATAAGTTGAGCTGTAGAGAGGCCACACTGACTCCATTTTGTTCCAGACACATCCAGTCAACAATGTTGTGGGAAAAAGTGCAGGCCTTGAAACATTACCCTCACCCCAAGGTAAAAACATGAGGTCTTGTAAGGGCAAGAAGCAAACAAGTTATATAATCTAAGCGTGTGCAATTTGAATTTCTTTTTTCTTTATCTCAATAAAAGCTACTTGTTAGGCTGGCTGGACGGCAGCCATTTTGCTGACCCTTACTGTGTGAGACCCTTTATTTTCCCAACAACTAGCTAGTCAAGCAGGGGATTTACTTTTGTTTGTTGTTGAATTCAGATATCTTTAAGTATATATTTTTTAGTCCCTTTTAAAAATTTTTCTGGCCTATTGACAAGTTATAACTGTGTGTACTTACAGGGCACAAAGTGATGCTTGGATATACATACGTAAGATGGAATGCTTGAATCGGGCCAATTAATATATTTATCACCTCTAGTACTTAACCATTTATAACAGATTTACTTAGATGGCAACGAAACACTGACAGGGATTGCTACTGTTTGAACCGTGTTTCCCTTAGGCTGCTAATGCTATTTTTCCCAGGAGTACAGAATAATATGTAAAAATGCCAGGTTTGTTTTCCTGTTTGGAACAAACACAGCAAACCTAAGTGCCCTGTTCTTTTTCTGTAAAGCGGGGAGTACAAAAGCAAACTGTCGCACACGATCAATTTCCAGGCGGCCCTGAAGCTCTGCAATACGAAGACAGGTTCCTCTTCATGAGCTTCGGAGAGCTCCAGAACACTGCGAGGCGCTGCCACGACGCCTTATTTATACCACTCTTATACAACTGGCTTCATTTCTCAGAGGAGTTTTATAACTATCTTATCAGTTTTCCTCCTGAGGAGGTAACTTTGTAGGAGGGATTAATCCTCTTAGGCCAGGCAGCCCCAGGAATGGTTTATATTATCTTTGTCACAGAGACAGAAACTGGGGGCAGAGGTGGAATGACCTGTAATCTGCCTTCTTGCAAAGGGCAGGGCGATGAATATGACAAGAGAGGGGACCAACCCCTGAAGCAGAGCTCCCCCCCAGGCAGCTACACCTGGACAAGACAGCTTCCAAACCTTTCTGGCACTTGTGCCACACTCTCTACCCTTTGCCTTGAATGCCTTTGCCTTGAATGCCTTTGCCTTATTGAAGGTGGCAGTCTGGTTTATCTTTGACAGTCACTGCAGTTTCTTGGGATAGAACATTTGTGCCCTAAACACTCCCCCCATGCTGGGTTCTGCATACACAGAACCCAGAGTCTGATCCTAAAAATATGTGCCTTTTTGACAGAATTCCTCATTGGGCTAGCTTAAGATGGCTTAAAGAGCTGAAGGAGATGCTGCAGATCTACATAAAAGGTGAAAAATAAAAGCAATAACCTCTGTTACTTAGTACATGGGGAAATGGGCTGCCTCATTCACTATCGTACTTTCTATGCTGCCACTGCATTTTAGTGGCAATATAACACACAAAATGATATAAAAGTCAGCTTTCTGGGCTGGGGATATAGCTCAGCAGCACAGCACCTGCCTGACGAGTGCAAGGTCCTGAGTTCGATTCCCAGTACCAAAAAAAGAAAAACTTTCCAGTGTTAAAATCAGGTACTCAAAAGTCAACTGTCTATGAGCTCATGTTTCTATAAGGAAATTACTTTAGGTAGTCAAAATAATATTTGCATAAGAATGCTTCTTGCAGTGATATTTTAATAACAAAAAAATGGAAGCATCAAAAGGAAATAAGTTTAAGTGGTAATGCATCTCCATAATGGGATAATGTGAATACGGTGCTCTAGACTACTACTTAAAACATAATTTTAATTACTTGTTTACTAACCAGTTCTGATTATACCAGGAATGGTGTTACGTGTCTTTATTTCTTCTGAGCATGTCCTGAGATTAGTACAATATATTGCTCCCATTTCACAGATTAGGAAGAGGCTAAGAGGAATTCAACAACTATCTCTTGCTAGCAAATGCTGAAGTCTGAATTTCAAATGAAGCAATCTTGCTCCAGAGCCCAAACTCTTCCCCTCAGCCCATTCTATACCGATCCTGACGCCACACGACATCATAAGGAAGTGTGGCCTGTGGAGTACCAGCACAGCCTGACAGCTGAACATTGTAAAAAGTGTAATTACACACAATTGCACATAATTATATATAATAAATGATAAGAATATTTTTCTTTCTGTCATTACATCAATAATTATTTAAGTGTCTACCATGTACTGGCATCAATTTTTGGTGCTAAAAGTTGAGTTGTGAACAATTGAGATCAACTTCTCAACTCCCTGTCCTCCTAGATTTTTTATTTAAGATTGAAAGAGAGAGAGAGAACTATATAACTTAGATACATGATTTTGGGTGCTTTTGATTATTTTCTTAAATCTCACGTGTACATTCCAGTTGTTTCTCATGTCCACAGAATGAAGCAAAAACCAAAAAAAAAAAAAAAAAAGCATTGAATACAAAACACTGAAAAAGAGAATCAAGGAATTACAACACATATGTATTTTTTAAAAAAGACACCTCAAGCCATTTTTACCCTACTGCCCTCAATTCAGGGCTCCTGAAAGTGCGTCCTCTGCTGCCAGTCCCCAACAATGAAACCCCTTGGGCTGTCACTGTGGTGCCCTCACTGGCACGGCGGTCACACTGTCAGCCCCATGTCGCCTGCCCTTCCCACCACTCCACTCTCTCTGCTTCCCAAGCTCCAACAAGACGGGACACACAAGGCCAATTGGGAGGCTCGACCTATCTTAGACACTCTTTCTCCGCCACATCATAACCAGGTAGTTATTAACTAACCCTGTGATTAACAGGAAAATTAACTGTTTGAAAAACAGGGCCAGTCCTCCAAGCCTTCTACTTCAAAAAGTAACCATGTCAGCCTCATCCATCCACACTCATTTGTGATGTTTTCTCATAGCCAAATTTCTCTTCCAAACATGGGAAACGATGTTTGAAAATGCTCGTGCTCATAAATCATTACCCCAATTCCCAAATTTTACTTTGGATCATCAGAGCAGGCAGAATTTGAAAACAAATATAAATATAGAAATTCTCTTGCCAGGCTTGGAAGTTTCTCCTCTTTATTGCTGGAACAACATGTGACCTCTTCTACTGCCAGTTTACCTTTGGGATTCACAGGTGATAATTCCTGCCCCACATAAGTGCTGGGAATCCCATGCATGCAAAGTGGTTTTTATTTTTTATTTTTATTTTTTACAATTGCAAGGGAAGGCCCGAAGCTGTCTCCTAGTTCACTGTCTCCTCTCATTACTGGTTTTCTAATGTACTGCAGCATAACACGGGCACTGGGGTAAAGTTCCCAGATGAATATATGCTTCCTTTCCACCAGCCTTCCATTTTTAGTGGGCTGAGGGCACAGATACAGTAAAAAAATGTCTACTCACTTCGGGTCTGAATGAACATTCCCTGACTCGGCCTGGAATGTGTCCTGAGAGGCTGCTGAGACAGCTAAACTCGGGGAGGGGGTCAAAGGCAGAACATAAACAGTGACTGAGAGTGCCTCTGTGCGAGCGCATTTAAACCAGATTTTCAAATTAATTTCACTTACTCTTTTATTTAATGCTCTTTGCTCCAATGTCAACTTTTTTTTTTTTTTGGTACCGGGGATCGAACTCACAACCTCGGGCTTGCAAGGCAGGCACTTAAGCCACTGAGCTAAATCCCCGGCCAATGTCAACTTTTTGCCAGTATTGGGTGTTGTACCTCAGGACCACCCTGACGGGCGCTGGCTCATTTACTCAAAAATATTTCCTCCACACAGAGAATCTGCTTCCTCCAGAGGGGAGCTTTCCCTGGAACAACCCGGAGATGTCTTCCTCAAACTGGACTGCACTTTTGGCCCTTATCCTCTTTCCTATCCACACAGAGTTGTCCTTAACAGTAGTTATGCTGGTTTCCATGGAAAATCAGATGTCTTTCAGAAGCTAGACTGAGTTCATCAAGGAGCCACCAATTTTCTCTGCATAACCTTGTACAAGATACTTAACATCTCTGTGCCTCAGTTTTCCTCATCTGCAAAGTAGGTATAATGAATACTTCAAAGGTCACTGTTGAATTCATAGAAAGCACTTGACCAGGGCCCTGACACATAAATCCATTGTTAGGATTAGTGATTATTGTTATTGGTATCATTATGACATTGGAAGCTTTCTTCTTCCTTGAAATATTTTACCTTCCTTGTCTGTCGTTGGCATTTGAGACCACTGGTGGTTGTGTTGCCTTCACCCATGCTTCAGGCCATTCCTCACTTAGCTTTGGTGACCTATTTCTTCTTTCACTCTGTTCCTTTCTTTCACTAGAGCTGTCACTGGAGGTTTGTCCTGCACCTCTTCTCTCCTCTGGGCAATCGTGCTCACTCTGAGGGTTGCAGATGTGCCCACTTTCCCCAGTATCTCGGATGGCTCCTGTTTTTCTTTCCCTCCATCTCTCTTTTCTTATCTCTCCTTTTTCTGTTCCTTCCATGGAGTACAGACCCAAACTGTCAGCTGCTTACTGGCTCTCACCGTTGGGCTGACCTGCAATATCTTAGAAGCAAGTTTGTTTTTTTCATGCCAGCAAAGTGTTCTTCCTGTCCCAGAGTCTCATCTTGCTTTTCTGGAGAAAGCTCTTGTTGTTCTCCAAGCCATGATCAAAAAGTCAGAGCAGTCTTCGGTTCCTCCTCAAGCTTCCCTCCACATCTGCCCAAGGGACAGGTTCCTGCACTTTGTTTCCCGACCAAGTCTCAGGCCCCTCCCATCCCTGTGACTCAGGTGTGGGTCCTGTTCTGCTTCTGGCCTTACATCATCAGCTAACTGCAGGCTCCTTTTCCCGCCTCATCATAGGGCTGCTTCCGTGTGAACTGTCTCAAGAGCATCCGGGGAGATTTACACACCCTGGGGCCCCGGGAAGCCCAGGCCGATCCCTGGCCCTGTAGCCTCACAATCTCCAGGCTGCCACCCGGACAGCACGCGGTTGCCAGCTCCCAACATGATTGCACTGTTTGGGCAGGTCTGAGGGACAGTGAAGCAAGTCCAAGCTGCTGGATCAGTGGCTCCTAAACTTTAGTACAGGTGAAGATCACCCAGAGAGCTTCTAGACTGCTGATTGACCAGCCTTCACATAGAGTCCCTGATTTCATAGGTCTGGGCAAGAGAGAGCAGCAGGGGAGATGCTCAGAATCTGCATTCCTAACAAGTTCTCAGAAACTGCTGGTCTGTGGGGACAGAACTTTGAGACTCATGACACTCGCCAATAAGTTGTTCTTTTTTTTTTTTTTCTGGCGGAACTCTAAAGGTGAGTTCAAAGAGAAGGACATTTCACTAGGTCTGGGTAAGCCAGGAGTCCTCAGCAATGCTATAGCACGGGGAACTTGGAAGACGACTCAGATTCACAGAGCACGGGGGTGAGTCAGGCTTTTTGGGCAGGAATCCCCTGTCTGGACAATCACTTTGCCTAGCAGGAAAGGACTGTGCTTAGTCCTCTCACTCCAAGTCCATGCTTGGGTTGGAGCCAAGTGCTGACCACATGCAAAAGAATAAGACAACAAAAAGACTACCAATGCCCAACTAAAACACCGACAGAATTTCCCAGGTGCCTACATTTATTTCTTGACCACTGTGTTTCTCTATGTACCATCCTCCTAGATCTATTTCCCTATCAATCTAGGAATCTATCTATCTATCTATCTATCTATCTATGCTTCTAAAATAAGGACTTCTGGACAGATGCAGCAAAAAACTAAGGTGCCAACAATACTATCACCAGAACATCCCATTACTGGGAAGAATGTGGTTTGTCTTCTTTCATTTCATTTAGGTTTTACAGGTAATTGTGACCTGGCAGGCAGATAAATCTGTATCCAACGTCTCCTGACAGGGACTACTGTAAATAACACTCCTACTCAGATTCTTGAGGGTTTATAGCGAGAAGGAAAGATGATGAATGCCATGTGGAATGGGGTCTATGAATCTTTTTAGGACTTGATTTTTTCCTATGTATCTAAGAATCTGTATTATAATGAGCCCTTCAACTAATACTGTTTTGTACCAAAAAAGCAAAGTTTATCAGGATTGTCTGGGCTATGAATACTTTATAGTTACATGAGAAGGCCAAGTCTCTGAATTCTGAGGAACGGAAAAAAAAGTACTAAGAGCTATACCAATTCAGCTAATGGCACAAATGAGACTTATGAAGCAAATGAAAGAGTAGAAATAGTAGAAATTCTCATTGCTTGCTAAATTGGGGGAAAAATCCTACAAAGCTAAACTAAACCAGCTCATCAGTCAGAACTTACTCACATTCTGAAAGTGTGGATTAATCAGGAAACTAGGGAAGAATGGAACAAGGGCTCCAACTCCCTTTCACTGAAGCACGGTAGAATGATGAGCCTAATATTAGAAACCTTTCTGTCACTGTAGACCAACAGAGGGAAGCTCATTTTGGGTAGTTATAAAGATTTACCCAGCAATTATTTAGAAACTTGCACATCCACCCTTTAATCATGCCGGGGAAACGCACATGCTGGCCATTTCCTCCACGTGTAGCAGGGAAGAAAGAGCGGCATCTTTCTAAAGGTGATTCCTCTTCAATAGCTTTTGGGGTTTCTACTTCCTAGTTTCCACACCTAAACTCTTTGAGGTTAGTGAGAGAAACCATTTATAAAAATATCCATCCAGGTATCAAGGCAGCTAAAGAGGACCTGCTTTGCCTCCTATCTTTGATTGTTGCTAAAATTGTCACAAGCTGAGTGCCTGTGATTCTCCCACCAGCAGCCTTTTTCCTTCTATGCTGTCCCAAGATTTTCATTCTGCATCTCTACGCCTTTTAATAAAGAAACTTTTTTTACTTCTGTACTGAATTTTAGATTGTAAATATTTTATTTCTCTTCCTGGAAGACAGATTCAGTGCTTCAGCCCTCTTTTTATTACCCCATCATCCAGCACAATTGCAAAAGGATTTGCAGGACAGATGCCTTCTTGAATGAATACAGGTGTCACATGTTTCGGCTGGTGAACATCTGCTGCGGCCATGAGCACTTCTGAGAGATTCTCTGACTTCCATTTATGATCTATGGTAAGCAAACAAGGCCCTTCACAGCTAGGTGTCGGTCTCATTTCTAACCATGCCTTGCTCCTTGTCTATATTTGCCTATTTCTGCTATTAAAACACAATACTTGAGGCTGGGTAACTTTATAAGGAAAAGGTAGTTATTATATCACAGTTATGGAGACTCCAGAACCTGGCACTAGCAGGACAACTACGTTAATCCCTTTCCAGACACACCCCAATGCTCTAGTGCCGCACTAAGGAATTAGCTGCTAACAAATGACTCTTTGAGGACAAAACTTATGACCTGGATCTGGATACATCTGCGCGTTAGCCTTTCCTTCCACAGCTCAGTATCCACCGGATGTACCATGTTCTTTCACCTTTCCACACCTTTGTTTTTTTTTTTTTGTTGCATTTCCTGAAATGTCAACTCTAGCTGATCACCAGCCATGATGTAACACGCAAGTCAGAGGCCAGGAAGGCTTTCCCTCCTCCAAGCCTTGGTCCAGTGGGAGGGACTCACTGTGCCATCGCAGCACCATGCCCACCCCATCAAAGCATGTGGCTTCTCCTCCTCTGTGCTGCCACTAACAAGTTTCCTGAAAGTCAAGTACTGGGTCTCAGTTACTGCTGATTCCCTGTGTAGTTTATACTGTCTACAACAGTAGATGTTCAGTAAATATTTGTGGAACTGAAATGAATTATTCATATCATTTAGAGGCAGTAAAGCCTAACTAAAGAGCCTTCAGCTTCTTAAGTCTCTAATAATTTTACCAAAAAGAAAAAACCCAACCAACCAACCAAACAAAAAACCAGCTCTAGGTAATGAGAATAGCACTTTAATCTATTGCTTCTCAAACCGAGGGCCCCAGGACAGCATCACCTAGAGACCTGTTGGAAATGTAAATCACAACTCAGACCTATGAAATGAAAAATCTAGCATAGGTGTCACAAATCTGGGGGTGAGAATCTCTTCTTTAGGTTCTTAGGAGCAATATTTGGGGAAGCAGTGTAGCACAGTGAGCAGGTCAAGGCCATGAGAACCACAGTCATGGATCACCCCTTAGCTGTGCTGATTCCATGGTGGTTGTGGAGGACCACCTGGATGACTCTCCTTGAAATAAGAGCAAAACTGTCTCCATTTTGGCTAAACCTGGCCCTATCTCCATGTGTTGATATGTACAGAGCTGACTAGGCCATTTCCTTATCCCTTCAGTTGACCTTAAGCAATGCAAATTGGTCAACAGAGGTGCTGATATGTAGTCTTTGAAGCAAGGAGACAGTGAGTGTTCCTCTGCCTTGTGACTCCCCAAAAAAGGTGTGTGCCTGGTGGGATGGAGAGCTGTGTTCCATGCTTTCGGCTGGGATGGAGCCTTGAGAAAAAGTCTATGACTTCTCATAGGGTGTATGAGATTACACATCAGAGCTGAAGCAATAGGTGCCATCTCAAATTGTGTTATGCAGATTACTCTTTCTTCAAACCCTTCTCTCTGCATATTGCAGAGGTGATTTCAGGCCTCGTACCTAGCCCAGCTCACAGCACTCCTGTACTTCCTGCCATTCTCACTCATCCTCAAGCCACTTCTTCATGAATGAATAAAACCCAGGTTTGGCCCTGGATAGAAGCCTCTGTTCCAGTGAACCACTCACACCTTAGCTGGACTTAGGACCCCTTGGCTCCCCATAACTATAAATATGTCTTAATGTATAATCTCATTGTGGGTTACACTAGAAGTGGTAGATTGGAATTAGCTTATTGGAATTCCAATAACTTTTCTATTGGATCACAAATATAAACTTCCTGGACCCAGGTAAGGACTGGAAGAGCTCTCTATACTTGGTCAGCTTAACTCAGCTCTGGTAGGGTCACTTTTCTTCATTAATAAAAGACCGGAAAGCTTGGTAAAGGTGACAAATTTAAAATGCCTGGCTCAGTGCTAGGATATAGTACACATTCAGCAGATGATATTTCCTAGGTATTGTTCTCCAAATTGTATGCCACTTAGGGTTAATTCCAAAAATACTTGGCGGTGGAGAAGGACAGGGGAAATGGAGAGCAAAGAAAGGAAGAGGGACAATGCTGCCCAGTAAAACAACATTCATTCATTCATTCATTCATTTGAGACAGGATCTTGCTATGGAGCCCAGGCTGACACTGAACTCACAGTGAACTTCCTGCTTCAGCCTTCCAAGTATACCAGGTGTAGGCTGACTATGCCTGGCTCAAACAACTTTTAGAAACAAGGTATCTATATTCTTTCGGAGAGACTCAGTTTCCATAAGGATTAAGGGTGTTGAGAAGTCTCACATTTTTTTCTTCCAAATTTTGTTTAGTCTTTTTCAACGTTTCTTCTTATTTGCCTTCCTCCCTTGCATTCTTCCATTGAATTGCCAGGCACAGTACTTAGTAAGTTACAAAGACACAAAGGTAAGTTAGAAAAAAAAAATCCGCCCTCAAGAAATGGATTACCTAATATAGCACTTGCAGTGCGAAAGGGGTTGGCAGATTGCACTGACCATATCATATTCTTCAGAGAGTGAAAATGCACAACAGACCTTTGGACGAAAAGAAACTCTACAGTACTTGGGTACCGGCAACATAAAATGCATGATTTTACCCCATTTAACAACATGGCATGCATAGCTACCTGGATTCTGAATTTGTATGTGTCTCAGAAACGAAGGTAATAAGAATTTAAAGCTGATACCAGACCTCAGTTCACACCACCGAAGAACCTAATCTCACTTAAGTGTCCTACTATGTGGTTTCACAAGGCATTGGAAATTATTTCCTTTTTTATTTCATTAACACTAATGCCTCTCCTTAAGTACAGCACTATCCTGAAGTGCCTCTGATAAAAAAGTTTTTTAAAAAAATATTTCCTGTGGCAAAGGAAAAGAAGAAAAACACTAGCAACCAAGCATGTACTAAGATAATTGAGGAGTTGTGATAATCCAAAAGGAAAGAGAAACAGCTCTTGGAAACTCCCAAAGTTGAAGAGATTGTTCCTTTTTTTTTTTTCTTTTTTTTAATTTAAAACAGAATAAAACAAAAGGGGGTAGTACAGAGCAGATCAGAAGAGGACAACATAGGCAACACAGTACTTTACATTAAGTCAACTGGACATCAACAGTATCTAACACCATATCCCTTACTCTGCTATAGTTGAGCATAGTTTCAATTACAATGATATCAAACATAACACAATAGTATAAAGCCATGTATATAGTGAAAGAATTCCAGGGCTTTCTGAACCGAATAACAGAAAATGATCAATGAGTATTCTAAATCTCATTTTTGATAAAAAAGAAAAAAATTGTTTGAACTATCACACATATTCAAATTCCAATGAGACACAATGTGGTAGATAGAACCAATGGTAATAGAACAAAAAAAAATGGTAGGACTTCTAAGAAGGATAATATTAAATCAGCAATAGCTTTAATAATGTTTCTTCAAAACAGCTGTTCATATCATCACGTATGATATAGTCAAACAAAACAGGATAACACCATTCCAACTGATGATTTAAAACTTTGAAAGACTTCGAAGCTATGAGATGGAGCCTCATGCTTACCATAAAGTCTTATATACTCTTATCAAATCTCATATTAGGGAGATTATATGATATTTACCCTTGTGAGTTTGGTTTATTTCACTTAAGAGAATGGTCTCAAGTCATGTCCATTTATTTATAAATATCTCGATGTGATCATTCTTTATAGCTGAGTAGTACTCCATTGTATAAAAATGCCACAACTTT
>PVJX010008912.1:0-63267 GCA_004027295.1 Dolichotis patagonum
GAAGGGAAAATTTTGGTGAAAGTTTTTTTGTTTGTTTTATCTGACTAAGTAAAAGGCTCTAACAATTTTAAGAAATCATCTGTTCTGTCCATGTTTTCAAATTCATTTGTACAGGATTGTAAAAATCAATTTTAAGGGCCAAGGGTTTAGCTCAGTGGCACAAGCACCTGCCTATCCAGTGTGAGGTCATGAGTTCAATCCCCACACCCCCCACAAAGATCAATTTTAAATGTTTTAGTTACTTTTATCTACTGACATATATTATCTTTTGTGTAATTATACATTGTTATAGTTTTCTATTCTACATTAGTTAATGGTTTACTACTTGGATATTCATAGTTTTTTTTATTGTGTATTGGTACATTTTAGGTATATTTAATGATCACACTCATCATAAGGAATTTGATATAGCTTGATTCCTTTTTCTCCATTCTCCTTCTAGCCTCGCTTCAATCCCTTTCCTCCTTCTTATTTACAAATCTTTGTTTCCATTTTTCCAAACCACTGTTTTCTTTTTCCTTCCTTTCTTTCCCCTCCCCCCCTTGCCATTTGAACATTTTCTTCTTATTTCACAATATCTATTACACATTTTGGTTCTTATTTATCCTTTTGATTTCTTACACCAGAAAAAGCAATGCAGTATTTACATGTGTCCAGTTTATTTCACTGAAGACATGTCCAAAGGTGCACCCGTTTAGCTAGAAATGTGTCAAGATTATCCTTCTTTATGGCAGAGTAGTACTCCATTGTACAGAAAAACCCCACATCTTCTTTATAAATTCATCAGTTGATGGGCCTTTGTGCTGTTTCCAAGATTTATCTATTGCAAACTATGCCACTGTGCCACAGTGTATCACTGTGGTATGACGCTTTTAATTCTTTCAAGAAGACACCAAGTAGAGAAATAGCTGGGTCAAATGGAACCTTGAGTACTACTTTTTGTGCAGTCTCCATACTGATATCCAAAGTGGTTGCACCACTCTACTTTCTAATTTTCATTTCTCAAATGACCAACGATGTTGAACATTTTTGCATATATTTATTTGCCATTTCCATTTCTTAATCTGAGAAGTGTCTATTCATTTCAGAGATTCATTTTTGGATTGGGTCTTTAAATTTGAGGGGCCTCAGTTTTTGAGTTCTTTATATATTACAGACGTAATCCTATCTCTGAGGAACAATTGGAAAAGGTTTTTTTCCCCACACTATTAGTTGTCTCTTCACTGTGTTGGTGGTTTTTCTTTTGCCATGCAAAAGCTTTTTGATAACATTGAGACCCCATTGTGATAATTTCTATGCAACTGAGGTTTTATTCACAAAGTCTTTACCTACACCAATATTTCTAAGAGTTCTACCTGTTCTATCTTCCAGAAGATTTAGTATTTCTGTTTTAATATTTAGATCTCTGATCAGTTTTAGTTCACTGCAAGGCAAAAGATATAATTTTAATCTTCAATATGTGTAAAGGGCAGTTTTTCCAGTACGATTTATTAAAGAGACTAACTTTCTTATAGTGCAGGCATTTGTCTCTGTTGTCAAAGATAAAGTGACTGAGGATATCTGGAGTTGTTTCTGCATTTTCAAATCCATTCCTGTGATCCTTGGTTTGTTTATTTAGTCAGTACCATGCTGTTTTTATTAAAATAGTTTTGTAGTATAATTTCAAGTCAGTGATTGTGATGCCCCTGCCTGGCCTTTGTTGCCCAGAATTGGCCCTGCTATCTGACCTGTCTTCTCAAACTCTTCAATCAAGTTAAAAGGGAAGCAGACTCACAAGCTTCTAGGAAGGCATTTGTGAGTGTTGCTTTCCTTTCAATTTGATTGAAGAGTTTGAGAAATATTGCTATTGAGTCTTCTCTAAATTTCTTGTAGAATTCACCAGGGGTTTTTTCTTCATTGGGAGGTATTTTGTTTTGTTTTGTTTTTGTTTTTTTGCTGGTACCGGGGATCGAGCTCACTACCTTGCACTTGCCAGACAGGCACTTATGCCACTGAGCTACATCTCCAGCCTTGCTGATAGGTTTTTAATTACATCTTCAACTTAATTGGTATTGTCTTATTTAGAGTTTTTATGTCTTCTCCATTCAGCTCCATTCAGCTTTGATAACTCATATGCATCTAAGAATTTGTCCATTTCTTCTGTGTTTTCCATCTTACTAGAATACAAGTTCTCAAAGTAGATATGGGTGACCTAGATTTCTGTGGAATATGATGTGATGTTATCCTTTTCATTTCTAATTACGTAGATTTGAGTCTTTTCTTTTTTGATAAACTGGCTAAGGATTTGTTAATTTTATTTAACCTTTGAAAGAATCAACTCTTAAATTCATTAATTCTTTGTGTTATTTTCTTAGGCTCAATTGCATTCATTTCAGCTCTAATATTAATAGTTTCTACCTCATATGAGCTTTGGGTTTGATTTACTCTTTTTTCTAAAATCTTGAGGTCCAACATTAGTATGTTTATTGGAATTCAATCTTTTCCTGACATAGGTATTCACTGCTATACATTTCCCTTGTAGGACTTCTTTTATATGTAAGTCCCTATATGTTATATTAGAATTATTGTTTAATTGTAGATACTGTCTAATTTCTTCTTTAATTTCAACTGTGACCCATTAGTTGTTCAGGAGAATGTTATTTATTTTCCATGTATTTACAAATTTCTTGTGCTATCTTTTGCCATTGATTTCCAATTTCATTGCACTATGGTCTAATAATATACATGGGATAATTTAAATTCCTTTGCATTTACTTAAGCTTGTTCTGTGAGCTAGTATATAGTCTATTTTTGAGAACATCTCATGTGCAGGTGAGAAGAATGTGTATACTGATGATACAGACATCTGCTAAGTCCATTTGTTCAAAAATTTGGTTCAGTTCTGATATTTCTCTGTTGATTTTTTTGTCTAGTTGATCTATTTGCGACAGTGTTGTGTTGAGTTCTATATTACAGTTGTATTAATGCTCATTTGATTTTTCATGTCCGTTAATACTTGTTTTATATAGTTGGGTGCACTGGTATTTGGTACGTATATATTTATGATTTTATCTCTTCTAGAATTGTTCTCTTTTCAAGGATAGAGTGACCTTTTTGTCTCTCTTAATCATTTTTGGCATAAAATCCACTTTATCTGCAAAGAAAATAACTACCTGTGCTTTTCTCCAGAGTTCTTATTGCACAAATTACTGTTTTCAAGCTCTTGACTATTGGTCAATAAATTTCTTTTTGAATTAAATGTTTTTCTTTTATGCAGCATATTATTGGATCTTGCACATTGATCCATTCTTCCAGTTTCTTTTGATTGGTGAGTTGAGACTATTAACCTTGATGATTATAGTTGATATGTACTGACTTATCTTTGTCATGTTATTTTCCTATTGTTGGTTCCCTATTTCCCCTCTCTGTTTAATTACTGTCTTTAACTGGTAGATTCATTCTGTTGGGGTTCATGGAGGTGTAATCCTTGTTATTTCTTTCTAGAATGTCCTTTTAGAATATGCTGAAGCACTGGTTTGGTGTTCATGAATTACCTCAGGTGTTCTTTGTCTTGGAAGTATCTTATTTCTTCACCAATTTTGAAAAATAGTTTTGTGGGGTATATTGTGGGGTATATTATAGTCTGGATTGGAGGTTGTTTTCTTTTAAGGCTTGAAATTCTTCACTCCAAAGTCTCCTTGACTTGAGGGTCTGTGTTGAGAAATCTGATGTGATTCTGATGGACTTTCTTCCATAGGTGATTTGTTTCTTTTATCTAACAGCTTTACATATTGTGTTCTTCTGTTGAATTTTTGAAATCTTGACTATTATATGCCTTTGCTCTAGATTTTGCTTTTTTAAAAAACATGATTAATTGGAGCTCTATATGTCTCACTTATTTGTATGTCAAATTCTTTTTCCCTGCCAAGGAAGTTTTCTGCCATGTTGCATGTGAACAGATTTTTTATGTCATTTGTGCTATCTCTTGCTTTTTCATTGACTCCAATCTCATGCTATTCTTCTTTGCATCATCTAGTGGCTACTAGATTGATTTCTCCTAGGCCCTTGCTATATTTAAGGAATCTTTCTTTTTGTGATCACTAACTGCAATCCTATCTTGTATGTCTGAGATTCAGTCCTCACATGGACTCATTCTGCTGCATGTACTTTCAGTGGAATTTTTAATCTCCTGAGTATCTGTTTGCATCTGTTTTGTGGATTCCATTTATTTCCTATTTGGACATTCATAGTTTCCATTATTTTTCTAAGCTCATATATCTTTTTTTTTTTACCTGTGTCTGCTCTAGAATCACTAAGCGTGTCTTTCACTATGGTCACCATCTCTGTAGTTATCTAAGAAATTATTTCTGATTTGATTTTTTTCTGGAGCCTTGTTCATTTGCTTTGTTGTTGCCCCTTCAGAGAGTCCAGGTGGGTTAAGTCTCTTCTCATTTTGTATTTTTTTTTAGTTTAATTCTTGGTTGATGCTTATAAATTGTATATTGTGAGTACCTTTATTGCTAATATTCAGAACCTTTAGGAAATGACTACTTCTCCCAGATGCCTTGCAAGTATAGCTGGCTTCTGAATTTTGACTTCATTGCTACATCCTACCTTTTTAGGTTATTGGGGATGACAATTTCCTGCCTGCTTGGTCCAGTCCCTTGTTCTTTGTCATTGACCTGTAGTATTTTTTTTTACCCTTAGGCAATCTGATTCTTGTTATACCAGGAAGAACAACTGGTTAGAACAACTATGTCACTTTGGCTAAAGTAGTAAAATCAGTAATAACAAGAGCATCAAACACAGTATAGAAAATGACAAACTGAGATAATTGTTAATTTTCTACCTTTAGCCATACATACTGGATTTGTGGTTACATAACAAAATCTAAAAAACCAGAAAATTGTATGCAGTAATTAAGCCTTCAATATGGTAATTTTATCCACAAGGGAGAAAATTTTAAAAAGGTAAAGGAGAAAAATAGAGGAATAGAAGAAAAAGAAGAGATTAGATGCAAGGCTGGAGAAGGACCATGCAAACTTTAGGGACCTGATGCAGAAGACAGGAGGGAAAGGGAGAAGAAAGAAAGAAGAAGGCCAGAACAACAAAAGCCAAACTAGAAACCATGTTTGCACTTATATAGAAATGAGAACAAACAATGAAGAAAAGCAAACAAACAATGAGAGAAAGAAAATAATGGAAAAGAGGAAAAATGCCCATTTTCAGGTGTGTCTCTGCTGCCACTGGTATACAGTGTGGACACAGCTCAGACCCGTGGCTGTCAGTCCTGGAAGGCCACTAGCAGCTCCACAGCAGGGTGGTGGATAATCCCAGCCAGTCTGCACCCCGTTTCCACTGACGTTGAGGCTACACGTGTCTGTGAGGCTGGGACAGACTCACTCAGCACTTAGCAAGAGCAGTTCCCCTCTGGTCTTGACCTAGACTGGGAGCCACTAGGTGAAACCAGCAGTCACCAGAGTCCTGAGCTCAGCCTCTCCCCAACATGGTTCCTAGCCAATCAGCCTGTCTTGAGAGAGCCCCACAGGAGCAACTGACCACCAGCAGAGCAGCCAACTGTGTCCGCTGCTCTGCCTCACTGGGGTCCCGCCCGCAGTCCAGGGTCTGCAGGCTCAGGAAGCCCCACCCATGAGTGAGTCCAGGCTCTGGGAGAAAGGGCCATTGCCTCTTCCTTCTTCTTTGTTGAAGTTTCTATCTTATCTCTCCTCAAGAACTTTAGTTCTTGCTTGAGATCCTTGCTGGGGCCCATACACCAACTTCTCTCCTTTTTCTCTTCCTCACATTGCTATAGTCCAGTGTCTGGACTTTCTGTGCTGCTCATCACAGCACCACCTTTCCACAGATCCTATTCTTGAAAAACTACAATATCCTTATATAAAAGCCGATTTCTTAAATTTGTTTATTAGTTCCACGATATATCAAGATGAAGAAAAATAAATATAATAGGACTGGATGTTTCAGGTAGGTGTGGCTGAGAACTATTGAATTTCAGGTATTTTTCTGCCAAAACTGAGTTAAATCTATTACTATTAATTATTTTGTATATATGTGTTCATTTTTAAGTATGATAATCTAAATATATCTATATGTGCATTTTACTATCTTGCAAAGTATCCATATATTATCACTTTAAAGGATTTTTATTTTTGTTAATTATTTTGTATAATAAAACAGTTGTATATTTTGCTTTACAAACATGGATGCTATATTATTTGCTTTTCAGATATTAATTGCTAACCTTTTGTTAGTTGGACCTTTGCCACAATCTTTTTCTTATTGTTATTTTTTGCCTAGATGTATGATTTTATCCTTTTTTTTCTCTTGTGGTGTTACGGTATTCTGTATTTATTTATCAGAGAATATTTATTATCCGTGTTCCTTTTGTTTAATTTTGGAGTTTTTTCCCCTAGTAACTGAATTCTTGGCTAGGATATGTAGTTTAGATCTTTGTGTAGCCCTTACAAGAGGAATATGATGACATGATTTAGAGAATGTGTACTGGAGTCAGATTCTTCTCTTTACGCCCTAACTCAACAGCTGATGATATGTGGAGCCTTGGTAATTTGCTTCATCTCTTTTGTCTTAATAACCAAATATGTAAAATGAAAGTACTACTCACCTATTTCTCAGAATTATTATGAAAATTAATTGGGTTAATATATGTAAAGAATTTAGAAGAATGCCTGGGACTTTTATACTATTTTGTTTTGTTTGATTGCCTTGTGTGTGAAGGTATGGAGAAATATTTTGAAGAAAACAAGAGACATTATGGTAACCACTGTGAATTTCCTATTGTCTTGTTGTGAAGTTCTGTGTTGCTTGCCTTGTTCTGTTCTGATTTGCTTTGTTCTGTTTTGTTTTTATTCTCTTTAAAATAAAAAAAATTAAAAAGAGTGCCTGGCACATAGGATTTTCTACTATTATATTTCATGCAATATTTTATTTTTTAGTTTCATTTTACTTCCTACTATGTCATCTGTATTCAGTTTCTTTTATGGAAGGTTTTGGTAGATTGCATTTTTGGATATGGCCTCAATAGTATCTTCCACTCCATATGTTCTTATTTGACTCGATAATGTCCTCTTCCTTTGAAACTGCTCTGGCCTTTGTAATTTCCTTGACCAATAGATTAAAGTAGAAGGGATGCTATGTAATTGCAAGGCAATTCATAAAAATATGAGTCACTTCCATTTTCTTTTCGGGTTGCTTGCTCCGGAATAAGCTATTTGCTGTCTGTGCAGTCTGACTGTACTGAGACTGTCAGGGTGTAAGGAAGATCAAAGGTACCTGCACAGACCATGTAAAAAGATTTAAGGCAACACAGAGCTGCCTGGACACTCCTGGATGCTCTACCCCAGACGATTTTCAGCTTTAGCCTTCACAAGGCCAGACTGGTGTCAAGAAACTCTGCATTAGAACTGCTGAAAGCCATTTTGAGGACAGATGAAAGACAGTAAAATCATTGTAGCTATAGTTAAACTGTGAGATATGAGATGATTTAATATGTAGTATCAGCTAACCAGAAAACGGTTTGCATTTTTATTCTGGTGATTGCTTTTATATCAATAATTCTAAATAACTTGTTTAATCCTCTATTTTCTGAGAAACTATTAACTTCTTATGTCTTGGTGTAATTGTTGTATGTCTACTTTCTCCCTTTATTGTCAAAACTCAATATGTATCTTTTTTTCTTAAGAATTTTGCATGATGTTTTCAATTCTTCTGAGAAAAATACCCAGAAGGGGAATAGCTGAATTGAATGGAACCGCTACACTGATTTCCACAGTGTTTGTACCAGTCTGTACTCTAACCAACAGTGGGGAAGTTTCCTTTCCCCCCATAGCTTCGCCAACATTGTTTATTGATTGATTTCATGACAACAGCCATTTTTTTCTGGAGTGAAATGGAATCTCAGTGTTGTTTTAATTTGCATTTATCGAATACCCAAGGATGTTGAACTTTTTTTCATGCATTTATTTGCCATTTGTGTATCTTCATCTGAGAAGTGCATGTTCATCTCAGATGCCCATTTTTGAATTGGATCTTTGAATCTGAGGGTACTGATATTTTTCAATTCTTTATATGTTCAAGATAGAAGTCTTTTGGCTGAGGGACAATGTGCTAAAATTTTTTCCTAGTATGTAGGTTTTCTTTTCCTTCTGTTGGTGATTTCTTTTGATATGCAAAAACTTCTTAAGAAAGTAAGATCCTAGTTGTTGGTTCTTTGAAGTACTTCCCATGCAGTTTGTGTTTTGTTCATGAACTCTTTGCCTACCCTTATGTCTTCAAGATTTCCATCTACCTTGTCTTCCATTCAATTTAGTGTTTCTGTTTTCATATTTAGATCTTTGATCCATTTTGACTTTAGTGCATAATGATAGACATGGGTTTAATTTTAGTTTCTGGCTTGCAGAAAGCCAATTTTTCCAACACTGTTTATTAAAGAGCCTATCCTACTTCCAGTGAACATGTTTGGCTCTTTTATGAAAGATAAGGTGGCTGAGTATCTTTGTAGTTGTGTCTGCAACTTCTGATCTGTTCCTGTGATCCTCAGGTATGTCTTTCTGCCAGTACCATGCTGATTTTATCACAGTAGCTTTGTGGTATAACTTCAAGTCAGGGATCGTGATGACTCCTGCCTTGCTTTTGTTGCCCAGGATTGCCTTTGCTATTCTAGATCTCTTGCAGTTCCATATGACCTTAGGAATGTTTGCTCTAGATCTGTGAGGTATGCTAGTGGTATTTTGGTTGGGATTGCATTAAATCCATATAACAGTTTTTGGAATATGGCCACTTTCACAACATTGGTTCTTCCTATCCAAGAGAAAGATATCTTTCCATATTCTGATATCTTCTTTAATCTCCTTTTTCAGAGTACTGTAGTTTTCAACATATAGATCTTTTACATGTTTTATTAGATTGATTCCTAAGTATTTCATTTGTTTGGATGCTATTGTGAAAGGTGTTATTTCCATAATTTCTCTCTCAATGAATTTGTTGTTTGTGTGCAAAAATGCTATTGATTTCTGAGTGTTGACTTTGTATCCAGCTACACTGCTGAATTTGCTTATAAACTCTAGTAGTCTTTTGGAGATGTTGGTTTTTTTTTTTTTTTGACTGCTAGATAAAGTATCATGTCATATGCAAACAATGATAACTTAACTTTTTCTTTTCCTATCCTTATTCCTTTTATCTTTCTTGTCTAATTGCTCTGGCTGGCATTTCCAGAACTATATTGAATAGGAGTGGTGAGATAGCAGACATCCTATCTTGTTGCTGGTTTTAGAGTGTAATCTTTCTGTTTTGACCATCTAGTTGCTGAAAGTAGTTAAAATTAAATCATATCAATGTCTCTTTAGAATGTATTTGAGTGTCATTCAAGTTATTTTGTATTTTATCTTCATGTATAAATTTTTCATATTTAGGAAATCATAGGACAAAAATGATTTCAGTTTTCAGTTGAGAGAACTGAAGAGCAAGATATGTGTGATTTCTAACCAGAAATTTCCAATTAATCATATTTTTCAGTGAAATGACATCGCAAATAGATGGCAGCCTTGGTAAGTGAGCTCAGTTCTTACATCTAAGAATGAATGAGACCACTTTGAGAGAAAGTATTAGGTTTCAACTTATAATATCTTTAGAACTAGCATGAAAAAATATTTCACAAGCCAATTGAACACTAAGTATAAATTTTTGAGAGCATCAAGGTAATCCAGCTTTTCATCTGATTCCACCAGGAATAAATTAAATTTGTACTGTGTTGGTAACTATCGGATGTGAGCTGTTCTGCAGTATGTGTTATGATATACTAGTTAGGTTCTCCTGTATTTCCCTAATTACCTCTTGATCTTAGTGTCTTCAGGATTGACTCAGTGAATACCACAGTGTAATTATTTTATCTTACACCCTGAAAAAGTTACCGGATTCAAAGAAAATTCTTGACATAAAAAATGTATTTTCAAAAACAGAGAGCCTAATACACGTATCAAATATCGTGTCTTTAGGTCTGGGAATATAGCTTAGTGGCACCGTACCTGACTGGCAAGTGCAGGGTCCTGAGTTTGATTTCTAGTACAAAACAAAACACTAAATATTGTGTCTTTGAGTATATGCTCTTTCAAAAGATAACCCATTCTGACAAACAGCTTAACTGGAAATAAAACCAATACTTTGTGCAAAGAATCCAAATATTCAGTGCTTTAATAAATGACGAGTCAGAATCTTGCAAGGATACTGTGAAAAAGTACACAGAAACAGATTGACTTTAGATTAAATTGTCAAAACTAGAGAGAGAAATATCACTGCCAGAGGCAGATCAGAGGGTATGGCTTATCATAAAGAATGAAAAAGAGAGGAAAGAACACAAAAGAATAGGCAAAAACTGATCACTGATGAGTAAGTGACCATGAAATCATTTATTTTGAATTTACTCCAAGGAACTTTGCATATTCTAAGTACTTGTTTACTATTTAAATAATTAATTATTTCAGTGGACATTTGCTGGCTCTTATTACATGCACTTGAGATAGATGGATAGAGAAAAATATGAACTATTTATTTATATGTCTCTGTGTGTTTCTGTTAGAACAGTGGGATAGTGGTTATACATCGAGATGCAGAATGGTGAAGAAAAGGCACTAACAGTTTAGGTTTGACTGTTTTAATTCTGAGATTCCTTTTAGTATATGCATTGTGATATAGATGGGAAGTTAAGTATCCCAACGTTGTTTAGAATGGAAAGGTCAAAAATATAAAAACTTAGAAATGATTATTGTATAGATGATACTTCATATAGTCGTGTATGAGCACAAAAGGTCATTAGGTAGCAAAGAATATGCAAAGTTTAGTAGTCAAGTAGGGAAAGAAGATCAGCAAAATATATTTTTAAAAAGTAGCCAGTGAGTCAGAAAAAGAACCAGGCAATTGTACTTTAATACAAATCAGGAAAAAATAACATTTCAAAGGGGAGAAATTAAAACATTAGCTGGTACTGAGAGGTAAGGGATGATGAGGATAGAGATGTCACCAGTGAATCTATTATTGGGGATATTTATTCATTCTGTATACTTTGCCTGAGCTCATATTATGTTCCTGGCATTGAATTTGTATATAATATTTTTATTAACTATAAATGAAGAGTGAGAAATGAGAGAAGAGGAGAAGTAGGTAGAATGGAAGGAGTGGAGGAAGGGACTGGATAAATAAGCTAAGTGATTTTTATTTTGTTCCTCGTGCCTGAACAAAAATTGATATTTCATTAGATGAGATGTTGATGAGAGAATAAAATCACAGAGAACAGGAATGGAACCCTGGCTTTTACTATCAGATTTAAGAAATTGCAAGTTACAAGCAGTTTCATACTTTACTTTTATGAATTATGTATGTTAGAATTATTTTATACAGGCCTCCTATAAACAGCAAACTATCAAGGGAAATGTGGAAATCTAAAAATTTGATTACAAATAACTCCTCCCTTTACTACTGTCCAGAGATTATTTTGTTCATTTATCTATTTTCACACAGTAGTGTCTCCTACAGAAAGCCCAGCTTGTATGCCTGCAGCAAGTCTAGCTCTGGACCTTTTGTAAGTTTTTTCTTAAACTCTGGTAAGGGGCTGTGACTTGGGAATTGCCATTTCTTTTAAAGAAATTAAGGAAGAAATTATGACTGTGCTTAAAAATGCTAATTGGCACCTGACTGGCAAAGAATAAGATAATTCAGTGGGTCCACTAATGCAATTGAAAACTATTCAAATCATTGCAGTGCAAACCATTGAGAGATCAGACATGTAATAATATTAATATCATTGTAAAATTTAGATTTTTCAGCATAAGTATGTATTATCAGTGAATTTGGCCTACCATGCCTTGCCCTTCCCTACTCCCTCCTGATGAATAATTTCTTGCAGATCAAATAAATAGAAAACCACAGATACCATTGTCTTATATTGTTCAGGCTAATATCATGAAATGCAATTGAGTTTAACAACAGAAACCTTGCTAGTAGATCTAGAGGTTGAGAAGTACGAGTTAGGGCTGCTAAGAGACAGACATTGCTGTGGGATCCTTTTGTGCTTCTTAAATGACTGTCTTCCTATTGTGTCCTTAGCAGAAAGGACAAGGTGCTCTTTGGAGTCTCTTTTGTGAGGGTACCAATCCATGACCACCAATGAAAGACCTAACCACCTCCAAAAGAATTCACTTCTTAATACCATCTTTTGTGGGTTAGAATTTCAATATATGAATTTGAGGGACAGCCTTTGGTCCATTACACAGGAATTTTTATTTCATTTGATGCAGTCTTTATTTTAGGGGGATGTATAAGAGAAGTAATGAGACTCTCAGAATCTGTATGAGCTTTGAATCTGCTCAGAAATAAACCAGATATACAAGAAATTTTAAAATTCATAGGAGTTTATAAATGATTGAATGTTGATTTATGGGCAGGTCTACTCAGGAATTCCAAAGTTATGGGCAACAGAATCAATGTGGACCTGACAGAGTATTGAAAACATTTGTGCCTTGGTTATTATCAGGAGATTGTCCATCTTGGTTCCTTAAGTGTTTGAATAACACAACACAAAAGTCTGCTTTTGTAACCCTAGATTCATGGACAGCAGAGTAACAGATCTCAGTTAACTGAATTCTCATTAAGTAGTTTTTTCTAAAAAGCAGAAAATACTTCCTAATCTAATCCCTTTTATTTACCTGTTTTATGATTTCCTTTTCTGCTCTTTCCTCTTCTTTGCCATCACTGCCCACTATCCCTTATACACACACCATATAGGCACACGCGCGCGCGCACACACACACACACATACGCAAATACACACACACGGTAATAGTTGCCTTAATCCCTTACTCACAACCATAGGTGTTTGTAGCTCTTCAAGGAAGATCAGGCATGGGTAAACCCTGAAAAGTTAATCATCTTGTAAATCTTAACTTCTTTCCCTCCTATTACTGGGAAAGTGACCACTGCTTTGGCTATGTTCAGTTTCATTGCTAAGTACTTCTGGAAGTTGTATAAGACTAGCTTTAGAAATTTTGTTCTGAAATAGCTAGCACAAAAGCTTGTGAACTTCCTAGTATAAAACCTCATATGTTTGCTATTTTTCTTCTTAATTGATATAGACCTTTAGAACTATTTTGTTTTTCTATTTTTTTTCTTTTTCCTTCTTCCCAATCTTAAAGGTTATTTTTTTCCTGAAAGGCAATTAAAAACAGATTGTATTCCCCAGCTCAGTTTGAAAGTGTTTCATCTTAAACTTGGGGTACATTTTGATGAGGGGATAACATAGAAATGATTGGTTACTATTATAGCTTAAAAGGTGTCTTTGACCCATCACGGTGGGAATAGTATTATTTCCTCATTCTAGGAGCATGAAAGCTGGTGATGAAGACGTGTTTACCACGTCTTACCGTCTTTGCTTGGCTTGTCCACATATTCCAAACACTGTCTACAGAAACCCTCGGAAGGTCAAGAAGTTATATCTGATACTCCAAAGTGTCAAGGAAAAAATGGTTTTGTCCCAATTTTTTGTTATAGAGGAAAAGGCAATAAGTTTTCCTTTCCTGAAGCAGAGCTTTTCCCAGACAAAATTTCAAAAAGGATACTGGCTTCCGGTCTCTTTCCTTCTTCCCTGGTCCTGTCACCTCTACCATCGAGATGCCTCTGCTGCAGCGTAGGGTGTATAAAAAGAGTGGCCATGCACAAATGGGGTATTTATAAATTTGTTGTTATTGAGTCAGAAGCTGATGCATCTGAGAGAAAACAGCAATTTAGCTTTTTAGAAAAACATGCTGTATTTTATCTGTTACCACAATAAATTATCTGAACTATAGAGAAACAAATATTCTGTCCAAGGTAGTATCTCCTCACAATGAAGAAGCTCTAAGTGAATAAGTAGAAATAAACTGTGAATTAGGCTGGAGGAAGCTCATTTGAAAAGTTCTTCAGTCGTTTAGTCAACATAAAACTTTTGAGCTCTAGACAGCAGAAGAAACGCTTTGGCCTAAGAAAGGGCCAAGTAGAAACATTTGGAGTCCAAAGCAAATAGAGAAATATTAAAAAGGATTAATGAACCTTTTGTAAAGAGCAGCTAATTACAAGCTTGGTTAGCTGAGACCAGCAGGAATGAAAGTGTCGAAGGTGACAAGTACAGGGGAGAAAGATAAAGAAGCAAATCATAGTTTGGAATTAAAAGGCAATTACCTACTTCCTAGGAGTTTTTAATGCTGTAATTTTTTCCTAGTTGTAGCATAAAATTAAATCACAAAAGTTTAGACAGTTGTTAGCCTTGGAAATCATGTTATCATATACGTGTTAAGAAACAACCAATTACACAGCATTCTTCAAATGATTAAATATGTATGCATTTGCCTAAAAAAAGAATAGTTTCTTTCTTTTCTCTTATCAACTTTAAAACAGCATGCCTACCTTAAACTTTTAGTCTAAACTTGATTGATACTTAAGCATTACAATCTTAAAATTTTAGAAATTGATCTTGAATCTTTAAGCTCAAATTTGCTCCTTCTTCTATCTTCCCCTTCATTAATGTAATATTTATATAATAATCTAATAGTGAATCAAAAAACTTTGCAGTCATGTCTGAATCTTTGAGCCTCTGTCTATCAGGAAAGCTGAATAACTCTAACTTTAAAATATACTCAGGTCTTCACACTGCTATCATTCCCTGTCTGTGACCTCACCTACCCTCATCTGTTTCCTATGGAATCACTGTGGTCCCCTAACTTGTCTGCTTGTGTTAACCATTGATTCCCTTCAATCTGTTCTAAATGCAGAGAGGAATCCTGTAGAGACATGAAATCAAGCCTCCAATGACTTCAGATCCTACTGCAAATACAAGGCAAAGTAAATGGGAATGGACTGTAAAGTCCGGAGGATAGGGTCCCTCTCATTTCTCCAGGCTCGTCTGTGAGCAGACTTCTGCCTTCATCCTCTGCAGCACCTGGGCCCCGTGGTTCTTCATCCAGCATGTCAGGCCTGTCCGGACCTCTGGACCTTTGTACCTCTTTCTCTGCCTCGGGTTTGTTTTTCTCTAGATATCTGTGTGACTCACTTACTTTTTGCAATTCTTTACTCATTTAAATCTTCCTGGACCACCCTACATAAATTTCCAACTGTACCTTTCTCTACTTCTTCTAATATCCCATACTCCTCAAGCTTATTTTCCTCCATAAAATGTATAACTATAAACATTATACAATTTTGTTATTTACTTTGCTCATCTTCTTATTCATCTAGAAAACAAACTTTATGAGAGCAGAGATCTTTGCTTTCTTTTTCACTGCTGTACCCCAGAACTTCTAGCCAGTATGAGCTTCTTCCCATAGTGAGCCTTCAGTCAGTATCTGCTGAATAAGACAAATCTTTCATTTGGATTTTATTAACCCTAACACATATTGCAGTAATCTACATCTTGTGTGTTCCGGAGCCATGGAATAACAGCTTCTATAGGAATTGCATCCATAAATCATGAGACCTGGGATGGTGGCACGTGCCTGTAATCCCAGCATTCAGGAACCTGAGGCATGAACATTACTGCAAATGCAGGGTCATCCTGGGCTGCAAAATGAGTGCAAAGCCAGCTACTTTTTCTCAAAGGAAAAAACAAACATAAAATGTGAGCCTTTTTTCATGTAAAAAAGCATCAGTACATGTAGGCACCCCACCCTCCAGACTCCCGCAGTTTCTCTATTGAGAGGTCTAAAGAACCAAGATCAGGAAGGGTGGATGAGTGCATGGAGGGAGCAGTAGCCCCTGGACCTGCAGCCCTCAGCTGTCCTCCGACCAGCCTACACTTATTTTTGTTGTTGTTATTTTTCTTTTAATTTATGACCCGTAGACCTAAGCATAGCATGTATAGGCCATTTAGAAAGAAGAAATTGCATTTATGAGATTAATTGAGAGCAGTTAAGCTCAATGAGGATCAGACTGGATTTCCTCAAAAATCAAATTATATGACAATGCCAAAAAGGCAAAGAAGAGAAACTAATTGGAGACCAATATGATGGAGTGCTGCTGTGCCATAAAAGATAAACTTGAGTCATTTGTAGAAAAACAGAAGCGCCTTGAGACCATATTGTTAAGTGAAATGAATCAGACACACAAATTTAAATATTGCATGGCTCCTTCTACATGAGTATAACTGAAAGAGCAGAGCATAACTAAAAAGCGTATTACCGTAGACAATGGGAAGTGGGGATATAGATCTTCCTCAGATGGGAAGGGGAGGTAGAGATGGAGGGAGGGGGAGGGAGAGGAAATGAGGACAAGGGGATGAAAAGTGGAAGTGAGATGTATTGCCTACCTGTACCACCACCACAGAAAGAATGTAGACAATAGTACTGTAATCATGTACTAATTAAAGGTAAAGAGGTGCAAATCAACGGAGGAAGAAGGAAGATGAGGATAAGTCCCAAAGGGCTAAGCGTCTCTGGCATCAATTCTCTGTTTCCTGGCTTATCCAAATCCACCTAGAAGAACTCCTTCAATACTCCAATCTTGGGCTTCCTGAAAGATCTGTTTCCCATTTTCATTTCAAAGTATTGTCTTAGTAATAACTCGTAAATCATTTATCAGGCTACAAAATGTAAAGAATGCAGATTCCTGACCACTCCCTAGAACAGCTGATTCTGAATAATGCCAACTGGACTTTTTAAGTTTTAAAAATTCTTATGAACTACAAAGTCATGGGGTTCCTTTTTCCATCAAAGCTCCAAATATAACCAGTAAAAAAAAATCTATGAAAGGAGATTCTCCTGAAAATATTATAGTGTTGCTACCCTTTTTCCAAAGTTGTGTCCCAGTCTTATAAAGTATATTAATTCTGAGAAAAGGGAGAGTGAGGACTCTTTGAACAAATACATATGAGGAAAAATTAAACACATTACTCTAGGGCTTCTCAGAGCCATTTATGATTCTTACTGACTGCAATATACCATGAAGACAAGATAAAAAGCCACATTTCCCATGGTTTTTTAAAAATCATTTTATCTATCAAGAATTAATGAAAGATAAATATTCTGGGAACATACTTGATTAATACTGGCATAGTTTATGATATTTGTTAAGAAGAATTTATTACAATTATAAAGTCACATAAGGATGCTTCAAATATCTTACATTGTATATAACATTGAGAAAATAAAAATTATGCACTAAAATATTATTGTTCATCATTTGATATTCACATGGTGGTAACTTCTAGTTAAATGTATTTTCACTACCAGATGACTTTTCCTTTGAAAGACAGACCAGAAGAGAATGATGTTTAAACCAAAATAAGATAATAATAATAATTTTCAAATATGTTTTTACGGAAATCTGGTACTGGGGTATATGTTATTTCAGAGTAGCTGGGCCTTCTTGTCAGTTGCTTAAAACAACCATTCACTTCACTTTCCATAAATCCAGCTCTGTTTTGGTTTCTCCAAAGTTTTGGAAATTATTTTAATTTTTCACTCTGGTTTTTTAATTCATCCTGTCTTTCATCAGCCACTAAATCATTAGTATGCACCCCAGAGAGTGAAGAATTTGTGCCTGAATATTTGCTTCCTGGGTCACACAAAGCAGCAGATGTTTCCTTGTATTATGGGTAGGGGTACAGTTATTTTGAGCCCTTTCAGTTTTGCTTTTTATGAAAGTTTTACATTAAAGTTTTTGTTGTGGGTTACTTTGTCCTTCTAGAACAAATACCTATATTCTCAGCACGGTGTCCCCGTGTCTGACCCCTGTATCTCCTTTCTCCCTCTTCTTTGTCTTTTCTCTTTTACCCTTGTTTCCTTTATTTAGATAAACCATACTGTCCGTGGGATTTTTGGAAAAAATAAAAATTAGGAATAGCCTAGCCTTTGGCAAAACTGTGTAGTGTGATCACAGAATCTCTGGGCTTTAGTATTTTCTCAAATGTATCTCGTGTAACTCTTATCGGCGATCTCACCCACAACACATTATTTAAGAGCTATGAGTACATTTCCTTATGTGAAAAATAAACAAACAATGGTAGAATAGGAAGATTAAATTAAATAACATGTATGAAAGTTCCTAGAATTTTCTATTACTGTCCACCTTCTTGTCTATTTTCCCTAACACTCCTTACTAAGAAACTTTTTCTGAAGCACCCTCCTGAGTCCTCTCAACCTGCATTATACAGAATCTAAAGGATAAAGCAAGGCATACCTTGCTGATCTTGCTCTGTAATCTGGGACCAGGATAGCCAATAATGTTCCTATAACACGTCAACTCTGAAAAATCAATAATTACTGTCTGGAGAGCTGCCTTCACAAGGGTTTCAAGCTTCCTGGAAGGGTCTACCATTAGGAGCATCATGATTGATGAAAAGAGGTTGCTAGTCATGAACTTCCCAGTCCAATGTACAAACCTGTTTTTCTGTTTCCCTTCCTGGCCTAACTCCATTATCCCGACCCCATCTTTAATGGCTCTTGCTGTGCTCTTTCAAAGTAGCATGTTTTTACATAACATCACTCCCAAGATGAAACTAGTTTTTGTCCGTGGGCCACCCTGCAAAATTCCTTTAAGGAACATTTACATATGTAAATTACATGTAAATCTAATGTAAGGGTAGTAATTCAAGCAGTCTCCTAGCTAAGGGTTGTTCCTCAACTCCACCATTGTGATATGAAAACAACTGAGGGCTCTCGGTAAATTAATGAGTGCAGATGAGTATCACTAAAACTTTGTTTACAAAACCAGGCAGTAAACTAGCTCTCCCCTGCTCATTAGTCTTTTGACCTCTGAATAAAACTACCTTTCTTTACACACTAACTTGCCAGTGATTCTAGCCAACAGGACACAGCTGACCCTGCTCTGACACTGTCAGAAAAATCTGAATAGACCTCATGTTCTAGATCTTTAATGGCCGGTCAGCAGGACTTCATCCCTGATGTCTGTTTAAAGACTTTTCCTTGAGTTTCAAACATCTGGCTGTGTCAATGGTTCTCAAACATGAATCATCTCATTAATGTAGAAATGTTTGGCCCCAACACTGGTATTTCTAATGTGGTATGTCTGGAAAAGGGTTAGTGAATTTACATTTCTAACAAGTTTCTGGAGAATGTGAACGCTTCTGATCTCAAACTCACATGTGGTGACCACTGGCCTGAGCTATCTTCTTTTCCTTAGAAAAGCTATGACACTCAGTAAAAAGACCACAGCAATCAAACAACTGTAGAATCAGTTAATCCTTCAAACAGTCATCATGGAAAACTCTTATATATATTCCTACTTGATAGATGAAAAGGCCCCTCTGGTAGCTACTTACGTGCCTTCTCCAGACAGCTCTAAAAGTGACCTGAAGTCAGTGTATATGCTACTTGGTAGTAAGAGCTACCCCTCATTTCACACAGGTCCCTATGATATAGAGGAAAGAAACACCCAACCTATTATATATCCAGTATGAGTTCCTACTCTATAAAATCAAAGAATGAATTCTAGGAACAATGAAGGTTAAGAGCAGAATATATTTATTGAGAGAAAGAAAGCTTCTGTGAGACAGAGGGAAAGAGAGAGAGTCTGAGTGGGTTGTTAAAAACTCTGCCTTTTATAGAGCAAAACCACAAAGTGAGGCAGGTCTAACGTGGGGAAAACCCAGGGGTAGGTATGAGGTAGGACAGAACTATGGCCAACCAATGAAATCAGTTGCTCAGGTAAAGTTGATTAAATTAGGGACAAATCACGAAGCAAGTCATATAGCAAGCAGGCACTTTTAAAGAGCAGTGACTCTTCCTGTAGGGAGTTGGGATGGTGACTCCTGGCTTCCTCAGGGTGATAGAGACCTATTTAGAATACCAATCCCTGATGTTTATCCTTAAGATAGGGGTGTATTTGATCTTTTGTCTTGATCTGGCCCACAGCAGAAGGCATCTGTCTCCCCCACAGTTATAAGGTATCTGGTCTTCTGCATGGGCTCCTTTGAGGGCCCAGCCCTGTCTGACTACCTATAATATCTCTATGTAACTCAGTTGCCTGTAGCACTAGACCAGCAGGTTCACTGTGGTGCTGTCTACTTCCAGTTCCATTCATTTCTATGGGCTTCTAGAATAGAACTTTACGGGAATGATTCTCTACTCAAATCTAGTGACTATCAGAGTGATCTCATATGTTAATGCAAACCCAGTTCCCATGTTTGTTTCTGTGAAGGTACATAGGAGACTACAATGACATATACCAGCACATTGACTGACGACATTAACCAAAGAGTGAACCGTCACTCTTGTCACTCTCATGCAAATTCTGTACATTCCTTCCTTTGTGTCTCTATGTGTGTGTGCACGTGTATATGTATGGTGTATATGTGTGATATTCCTGGGGTTCTTTTTCTTTTGAGGGCAAAGAAGTAAAATAATATTTATTGAATGAGTGAATTGACATTCTGCTTTCTCTTAAAATCCTCTAGTTCTCGTGTTTTTTTTAACTAATTGTTTTATCTGAAAAAAAAAACCTTTAAATGTTTAGCAATCACTTATAATTGAGTGAAGATAAAGAGGATATTAAACAGGAGGGAGAACACGAGGCTAGAGTGAGGAGGGAGACAAGAACAGAGTTGTTAGGGAAAACAAAAGAACTGGTCTGTCTCTGCATTTCGCCTAAGAATTAGTAAGCATGTTGATATAAACAGAAGGTAGAATTTGTAAATGTCTTTCACATACTCATAGATTGTCCATAAAAATAGATATTTGGGAATTTCTTTTAAAAGCCACAAAATAAGAGTAATTTCCACTAATTAATGGGATAGATGCTCCAACAAAGAGCTACGGAATCCTTCACAGCGCTGTCTGGTTTGTTTCCCTAATCCACACTGAAGCATCAAAGACTGATCCTTGTTTAAAGTCATATATTCAGGGGAAGACCATAATAGCAATAGAAAATACAAAATCCAGACAGAAAGGCTTATATTGTTGTAGACTTTTAAGTCTATGATTACCTAAATTTTACTTTTAGTAATGTATCCAAAGAAGAAAGATAATTTAGTTTAAAGTTTTATTTTAAAAGTTGACTGATTTTTCTAATTTATTGTACCAGAGTTCTAGCCACAAAAGTCCTTCTAAAATATACTCTTGTAGATACAGCTTTCCATTAGTAAGGAAAAAGATAAAAGAGAAAGAAAAATGAGCAGTGCATTATGAGTTTATATTTTTGTATGTTTCTATGTGTGTTGAAGAAAATACTCTATATCTATTTTATGGAATAAAGGAGAGGAGTTAAAAGTGAATGCTTCCCCACGTGGTGAGCAGTCTCTAAGAGATTCTTTGGCCATTGTATAAATTCTTCAAAATATCAGTCTGCAGTAAAATATGGGAGAAATTTTAAGTGTTTCTAGCAGACACAAATTCCATACATTAAAACAAAAACTTTAACACTTGCTTCAAGCTGCTATTCAATTCATGTTAGTGGGCTTTATTATATCTTCAAAAACTATTATCCTTTGAATCTCAATTTGTCTTCCTTCAAATCTATTTGACTGATATTAAAGGTGAAACCTGATATAACCCAATGGAGCATGGCTTCAGAAAAATTGAAAATGGAGTGTGTATCATTTTCAACTTAGTAGCAAATAAAAGTTACTTTGCTGCAGTATACTTTTCATTTGATTCTCCTTTCTCATTGGAAGTTTTCTTAGATGGGAGACCCTAAAGCCATCAATAATAATATCCATGATATGCATTTGACTAGAATCAATTATATGGTAATTGCTAGAGTAAAAACAAGAGAATCAAGCTGTGGAAAGAGGACTTTTATAGGAGGAAATGCATAGTTTAAAGGGACCATAACTTTCAGTGTCAACTTTAACTTGTGAAAATAGAGAGCAGAATGGTCCCTTAATATTGAAAGATAATTTCTTGTTATCAGTAAAGATTTGCTCATGTTTATTCCCTGGTTAAATCTGATTCATGTAATGAATATTAATGCTTGTAGGTCTCTAAAACCAAACCACCTCTGGTTCCTAACTGATATCCAGCATTTGTATTTAATATTGAACAGACCTCACAGGAGCACTCAGTGTCAATTGCTATATATTTTACATGTGATTTTTCCCTTCATCGGAGGCATTGAATCTTCCACGTGCACCAGGACTGTAAACTGTAGTTTCAAGTTTCCTCTTATGATATGTAAGAGCCCAGGTATTTTAATATAATGTATACACTGTCTTCTCTGGGTTGTAATTTAATTTTTATCACAACACTGTGGGAGCTGCTAGTGTCTGCGGTTTGATTTCACCCCATGGTTTATGCCCTGAAGTGTCAGGCAGCTAGACAACGCTATGCCAATCAGTTTCAGTCTGTTAAATCTCAGAGAGCAAGGCAGCCATAAAGTGATGGAAGGCTGATAGTTGACGGAGATTTACAAGTAGGCTTCCTAGCTCCCAGGACTTCAGGGTCTGTCCAAAGGGCACTAAAAGGAAGAGACATCTCCATTTGCATAGTTACTAGTATGACCTTCAAAACACCTTACACCGATTGGGAGTCCTCAAGCCTTCTTTCAAAGAAGAAGAATGAAAAAGCAAGGAGAAAATGGTTAACTGCAGAATAAGATGTTAATGAAAGTGTTATCTGTGCCACTCTGTGGAGATGCCACTGAAACTTATTTCCTGGAATTTCTATTAAAAATAATATAAAATACCCAACAGCATGGCCCTGGTTTCTAGATCTTTCACTTTACCTGCTCTTATTCTTTTCCTCACTCCACAACAGTACTAACAATGTTTCTTGCACTTGTTGATCATTATGCTAAGCTTTATATTCACCATCATATGTACAAAATTAACATGTGATGTTATAACACCACTGAGTTAGGTACTTCTTTTATTTCTCATAACAGAGGAAGATAAAGAAGCTTAGAAAGTCTCATAAAGGTTAGCGGTGGACTAGGGATTTAGACATGTATCTACACATTCATAGGTTCCCGAAGTGCTGCTATATGACCTTTGGAAATTAAAAACCATAAATCCTGGTTTCCCTCAGAGAATGAGGGAATGGCTTGGTTCCTGAGTGAAAAATCTTCCAGAACATTGGCCACTTCCAATTCAGTACTAGGTTTTGTTTGTTTGTTTGTTTGTTTGTTTTAATGAAAATTTCCATTTTAACAAGCTACTTGTTCCCAAACTTTTCTAGCCCATTTTTATTCATAAGTCTATTCAGAGGGACCACCCTTCATACAGGCTGGCTGTAATTTTACCTAAGCACACGGCATAGTATGAACACAAGTTTTTGTGTTGATAAGCAGTGTACTCCTTTTATCCTATCTTCCCTTAAATTCACCCCTTAAATTCTAAAGATTGTCTAAGACTTGGTAGATACTGTTTCAATCAAATGAAAAGTCTTGGGTGCTTGAAAATGAGTCTTAAAATGTTAATGTTTCTGGAAAGATAACTAAAATGAGGCCAGACCTTAAGATATATGTGTAGGAAGTTTTGGGAAAAACATTAAAATGTGAATTTGAAATGATTGCATATGGGACACAAGAAATTGATATGTTCAGAAATAAAGAATACACATGTTTATTTTCTGTAAAGGTACAGAAAGCTGAGGGTGATTTCCTCACCAAACTATCAATCAAAAAGTACTTTTGGATGAGTGCTGTGAAAAGCAGATCTTAAATATTCTTGAGCTTTAATTTCCTCATCTGCAATGTAGAAGCAATAAAAAGTATGTGACTCATTGGCTTGTTGTAAAGGATTAAATGAAAGAATGTTTGTGAAACATTCTATAAATGCTATAGCATTATATAAATGTCAGATATTGTATTAAAGTTAGACCATTTTAAGCCTTTATTGAACATAATCCACTTGACCACAGGAATCCAAATTTTTGAAATGTAGGTTATTTTACCCTGGGGTGTATAACTGTCTGATGGAGAAATGTGTCTTATCTAAACTATTAAAATTCAGTGTGAAAACTGCTACTACAGATGCGTAGACAAAGTCCTCAAGTGCAGTAAAAATAAAGAACATAATTATTTCAAGGCAAAAAAAGTCGTTTGTCAGAGAACTTTTAGGTAGTAGTGACAGTGGTGGGAGTCCCATGGTTAATGGCTTCTGAATACAATATTTAAGAGTTTTCCTCTGAATTCTTTGGGAAAATGTGGAAATATTTTCATCATGAAAGCAACATCAGTTTTTTTTTTTAATTTTTTGAAACTCACGATGTCTCACGGTGCAGTCCAAGCTGGCCTTGAACTCCTGGTGACCCTTCTGCCTCAGCTTACTGAGGTCTAGGATTGCAGAAGTCACTGCTGTGTTAGCTCAGGGTTTTTTTGAAAGGAAAAATAAGAATGAAGGTGATACATCGTCCCTTCCCTCAGTGCTTATCTTCTGACTCAGGGAATACCACTGTGTGAAGGCACACTGGCTTCGTGGCCTTTGTTATCAGGACCTGAGTTTAGGCAAATACCAGGGTAGGTGCTTTGTCTAGTATAGGCTAGAGTTAGCAGAGCTAATGCAAGTCATTCACAAACCAAACATCTGGAGAGTTCATACATCAGTATCTTACTAAGAGTGAACAGATTTAGAATCATCCTTCTCTTGCAAACAAGATGCAAGTAACTCAGTATGTGTCCAAGTGACTCACAACACACATTCTGGAAGCATTCTTGGTTTGGGGCTTCCCCTGAGAGTATCCCTGAACAAAGGACATGTTTCATTTTTGTCGTACTTTAGAATAAGTATCCAAATATTTAGTATGTCATCTATGTCACATGACTACTACCAAAATTCCTATAATAATAAGATGCCCATCATTAATTAATATTCTAATTTTGTTGGATTTCAAACCTATACACATTAACTTTTTAAATGTATTTTCTTTCCTACTTATATTAGGGCCATAAACATTAATAATTTATACCTGGCTAAGTTATAATGTAAACTGAAATAATTTGAGCAAACTCAAATTGCATGACAATGTTTCCCTTCAGATCCTTAATTTGATAAATATTTTGTAATATAAAGCATATATTCTTCTTATAGCATAATTAAATATTGAGAACATTCTATGCTTGATAAACTCTTTTAGATTACTAACAATGAAAGGAAATATAAGGCATTATCAAATTCATCTATTCTATTGTTTTTTATTTCAAAGGCTACTATTTGAAGGGCATCTGCTTTATTTTGTTGTTAATACATAAGTTCAAATGACCTGACCAGACAGACAACTGCTTTATCATAATAACCAATGGACTACGTAGATAAATGACCACCATGAGCATTATTTTTATGAATTGACCCTATTGTGGCATTTAGACTTGGTGTTTCAGGCTTGGGAATTTGATTAATAAGTGTGCCTTAGTTATTTTTCTCTCTCATTGTTGAGACAAAATACCTGACACCCAAAGTTAGGGAAGGAAGGTTTACTTTTTACAGGTGGGAGGTTTCAGTCCATACTCAGTTGGCTCCAAGCAAAATGACGTGGCTGAGGGGCAGTGGTTCATGGCCGCCCCTGCAGCAAGCACAAATCGGGCAAAAGTGATAGAAGACATCTTTCTTCCCACCATTCCACTGTCTGCTGGAAGAAACAAGAAACAAGTAAGTGTTCAGGCAGTTACCATCCGGCGTGACAAACATCCTGAGTGTGGGACACCGTGTAATGGCAGAGGGTAAAGACACACATAGTGTAGACCTGAATCAGTGTTGTTCCCACATGAGGTCGAAACTGATGTCACATGCTGAGCAAGAATTAATTGGGGGAAGTGCATGTACTTGTTTGGTGTGTGTGTGTGTGTGTGTGTGTGTGTGTGTGTGTGTGAAAAAGTGAAACAGAGATGAGAGAGATTAGGAGGAACGAGGGCATGGTAAAAGGAGAGGAGAAAGGCAGACCATGTACTCAGGAGCAAGTGACATTCAGTGACCCAGAGCAATAGCTTGTTTCAGATCCGTTAGGCATTGACTGCATAGTTTACATTTCAATCACAACAAAGGTTTTATTACACTTTTATAATTAAAGCAAGAATGAAGCCTTGTAATTCTGAGTGGTGTCTCATTTTAGAAATGTCACAGCTCATAACAAGCAGCTGTCACCCACACTAAGCCAAATCCTCTGCTTGAGTCTTGGGAATAACTGAACAGAAACAGTGTGTGAATTTTTCCATTGTTCTCTTCAGCAACAATCTTACTGCATCCTTAGTGTACACTTTGGAGAGCATTTCTTTTATAACACGTTAAGTAAAAACATCTCATGTTTTTGTAATACAGTCTTGCAGTTTGGATACAGTTTTGCCAAGCTTGATACAGAATTAATAAAACCTTGAAGCACAAGTTGTAATAACAACCCTCTTGTAATATTGCATCCAGTTAAGTTTTTCTAGATTTAAATGAATACATCATAGCTCTCACCAAAATATAGGAAATTATAACTATACCAGATAAAACATAACAGGCACAGTACATGTTAGACCTCTGTATTATTATATTAAATAAATTAATAAAATAATTTTCATTAATTATATACACAATAAAACAACATTCTGATAACCATTATGTTAAAAAGTCAGAGTGGCAGAGTACTTGTAATATATCTAGGTCTCGACCGATGGTTCATATAGTTCTCTGCAGAGTATTCACAAAGTTTCAACAGCAACGGTCTTGTCCCTAGTTTGACAGTCTCCCTTGGAGATGTACCTTGTTCTTCACCTTGATAATAGGTTAGTGTCTTATTCTATGGTCTCCTAAACTCTGTGTATTAACCGGAAAAGTAGTGCTACCGCTTTAAATTCAGGAAAAAGACGGCATTCCCCTCCCCCGCCCCATCCTGGTTACTTCTAACTTTCCAGTTTTCCATCCCCCTGCAGTTCAGCTATCTGCCTCACAGTATCAGTCCTGCAGTCTAAGAGAGAAAATAGCAGACATAAATGCATTTTGAGGAAAGCGAGTTAGCAGGTCTTTGGAGAATTGAAGATGAACACGAGGAAAATGAAACAGAGGTTTCGGCAGAGTGTCACTTTATGTGTTTAATTGTTGCTTTCTGCTTTTAATCACTAGCAAGTACCAGTAATCGTGAAGTTGCTCATTTGTATGTGTATGTTTATGTGCATGTGTGTGGTTTAAAAAAGAAACTGTAAAATCCTTAAGCTGTCTTTAAAACTCAATCAATGACAGTATTATGAATGGGAAACTGTCTCTGCTGAATTAGAGACTATACAATTTTAAAACTGTTGATCACCTAGGGCCTGAATCCAATAGTTACAGTCAAAAAGAATACTTTCAAAAAGTGAGTAATTATATATGCTGGGTTCCAAGAGCTGGCATCCGTTTACTGCAGCCCATGAATGCTGGGAAGATAAGAGTTATGCATGCCTCCGAGCAATAGGCTGTAGGCAAAAGGCAGTATTTCCACCAGTATTCATTGCCTTAACATTCATTAGTATAGGATGAAAAAACATGAGAGTTCTGTCAAAGACACAATAAAAGGAGTTGGAACTAGAAAAGCTTCAGGAGAAAAAAACAACTGAGAAAATTATGCCTACAGTCAATGAATTGAAGCCAGACAATACAGACCTAGCCCTGTGAACTACTTAAAATTCTTTATCTATCCTGCCCTAAAACTTCCCTTCAAGGCCACCTCTTTATGTGTACTAGGACAAGTTTGATTATAGATTTACTATACATGGATTGATATGTTTGTAATCACAAAAATAGCCAACATTCAGTTCAAAATTACCTTAGTTTAGAGATGTTTAAAATGAAGACAATACTTCTTTAAAAGATTCTTTTATGAATTCACTTATATAATGCATTCAAAGTGATTTTTTTTGCAAGTGCTTTACTTTAGTGTTTAATGAATTCTCAGTCATATCAGGCAAAGTAGCAGCAACTGATGTAGTTGAATTCTTATTTTGACCAAGATCCATAGTTCTACTTCTCTGACTATCATATAAAGTATAGATATTGAAATTTTTGTGGAAAACTGATAAACCATTGAGTAACATAGCTATATATATATAGTATGAATTAGAGCCCTCTTCGTATGGCTCTCAATTTTGGGACTCTTGGTCTATTCTCTAATGTCCTTAGGAGCTCTCCTAAGGACACTTGATGCCTATAACAACTTCTCTCCACAATTTACTGAATTTTAATATTGGTAGGGAACACAGTGGAAATGGCCTTCCTGGGAATAGTCCCATTCTGATTAAGCTTAGCTGTAATTCAGACCACTACAGTTCTATATAAAGTTTCAAGACATTGCCATATTATTATCACCAGCGGCTCAACAGTGATGTACAAAATTTTTGGAAGATAATTGGTCCATATTAGATTTTCTGTTCACTGGTCTAGATGCTAGTGTGGGATAAGGATGATGATGATTTTTTAAAATCTGTGGTAAGTAAAATAATGACCCCAAAAAGATGCCCCACATCATAATCCCCAGGACATTTTAATATGTTATCTTATTATGATAATAAGACTGTGCAGAGGACACTAAGGGAAGGAATTTGATATGGGATGATTATTCTGAATTATCTGCATCAGCCTAGGGCACTAAGGAGGGAAAGAGAAAGGCAGAAGAGTCAAAGTCAAAGTTGACGGTATGCAATGATGAGAGAATAGTTTAGGATAATAGAAGGTCACAAAGCATGGGATACAGAAAGCCTTGAACTCTGGGAATGGTGAGGAAGTAGGTTCTCCCTTAGAACCTTGCCAAGGAATACAGCCCTGAAATCTATTTTAGATTTTTTTTCCTCTAGCATTATAAGATAATAAAATCAGTGTTGTTTTAAGCTGCTCAAAGTTTTGGAATTTGCTACAGCAGCAAAGGTAATATAATACATCAATCATCCTGGAAGGAAGAGGCAGCTTCTAGAATACATAGCTAGCAGCCACCCTCATCTATAATCTGGAAGAAATCAATGAAGTTTAGGGGTCTCTAATTATTTCTAGGTTCTTTACTGTGGTTGAGAAGATTGACTGAGTAACCTCTAGGTTTCCATTACATGTCAGTACAAGCTGTCCCTGTTCCCTGTGGGAAAAAATAATAATTGCTAAATGGAATTTTTATATTAATTTAGATAATGAGTGTCCTAAATTGTCCCCTAGAAGTCTTATGCATTCAGAGGTGGGGTTTTAGAAGGTTATGGATCATGAGGGCTTTAATTTCATCAGTGGACCGAGATCATAATTTGGTGACAAATAAGAAAATTTTCTCCAGTTTTGGTTCCATGAAGTCTTGGATTTTGCAATCTTAGTTCTTATTTTAATAGGAAATTGTGGACTAGCGTGATTTTTATATAGATATTTTATCCATTGTCTTGTTTTTCCAACTCACTTGTATTTTAAAGAATATTTCCATTTTAGGGAAAGCGCCTCGGTGTGATCTGGTGTTCCTTCTGTTCTTGCACCGCAGCCCAAAGACAGAGGCGGGGACTGGACCATAGCTCAGTCGTCCCGCAGGTGCCTGTCGTTCATTTATTTATTCAGGCAGGGGTTACTGACCAAGGTCGGGACATAGTTCTTTGCCACTGTATGGAGACGAGGGGACAAACATCATTTATCAATTACTTTTTTTGTCCAGATTCCCGTATGTGTGTCCTATGTCACGTTTACTATGATTTAGGGCCCACAATTTTTAAACCTTGGCATCAACCGTTCATATCATTAGTTATGCATAATTCCAGAGCAGTATGTGCTACATATGTGTTCAATAAACATGGCGCTGCACTCACATAAATTGCCTATTTTGGACAATAAAGCCATCTAGGACCAAGTAAGTGCCACTGAAGAATGAGCTATTATCAATGCAAATTTTTAAAAAATGATACAAACAGCTATTTTAAGCTGCTTAACCTACTTAACACAAACACCTGAGTATGATTCAGTTTAAAGAACTTGACTCTAGAGAGTGGAGGACAAATAAAATAACTGTTTCTGGTTTCTAGATTATTTTTCAAAAAAAGTACCCTACTTGCTATTTTCACACTGTCTCAGATATGCATGTTATATCTCTACAATAAATATCAAGACTTCATGATTCAAGGAAGAATGCATAACACTTTGCTCCATTATCATAAGCAAAATAAAATCTATAATGTAGTTTCAACAAAGAGAAATTCATTAACTAATGGGCTTCAGACGTCCAGCAAATCTGGTTTCTAGATCCAGCTGGAGCTCAGGGCACAGATGACGTCCCTCCCCTGACACCTGCTGGTACAGCCTCTCCTCCACATGGCAAACGGGAGATGCTCTCTCAGAAGGCCAAGAAGCCGGAGAACGATTGTGGCCAGAAAAATACTGATCAAGGACTGAACTGGGTTGAATAGGACCCGCTGAAGGAAACTAGAGAAGGCCGTCAGAAGGACTGAAAGAATGGAGGTCAGCAAATCCATCCACATTTCTTCTCTCCTAAGAAGCCTCCCAGTGTGAACAGGGTGATGACTAGGATGCCCAAGCAGATTGTTACAGACCTGGCTTACTGACTGGATCACCGGACTTGCTGTCAATCTGTAGGGTGGCACTTTGAGCAATTTTTATATCAGCCATAAGGAGTAAGAGAGAAGCAGACATTTTTCATTATCATCAACCAGATATAGTACAAAGCGACTGTTTCCAAAATTTAGAAAGTGAAAAAACACTATGCACCTTAGAAAAGGAAATCTTTATTTATAAATCTAGTGACCACTGAATGTGCCTAAGAGGCTCTGCAGTTTATGGTGCAAAAATTAGAGATCCGTATGAAGGCAAGCAGGTGTAAAGTGTCAAGTAAATGAGGCTCAGAGGCTGAGGAAGCCAGCTCCCTGAAACTTGTAGGAAACAGACTTGGAGAAGAAGAAGCCACACTGAGAATAAAAGATCAGGGGCCTACATAGACATTACCTTGAGTCTCCTGCTAATAATGACAAACCAAGTACACATGAACTGAAATTCAACTGGCTAGAAAAATGCCAGCTGGGACTCTTGATGCTTAACAATTCCCAGAGTCATATAGAACAGAGAGAAGTTTGAGTTCTAGCTACACAGGAGTGAGGGTCCTCATTGTCTGTTTGCAGCATTCATTAGTAGCTAAGTAAAATATTGAGGCAAAGAGAACTAGATGTTAGAGTGGTAGTTCTTAATTTAAACAGGAACAATTGATAGAATCAAAAAATCCTCCTTCATTCTCCCCTGCCTGCCCGCCTCCCCCCTTCCCTCCCTTCCTTCCTTCTTTTATTCCCAATGTATGATGACCCAACTTTGGAATCTTGGAGGAAACAAAAGTCCAAGGGGATGACATGCATAGTAGTAGTGGTTAGAGAATGCCCCAGTACATTATTTGTAGTGTAAAATTCTACAGTTAAAACAAATAAGACTTCTTACATTTAAAAAGAAATCTTTTTCTACATTCAACTTGTATGCCTCCATTTCTACAATAAATTTCAACAAAACTGCAATCATATTCTTCTTCACTGTCCACAAATCCTTCCCAAACCTCGTTGTAACAGCAGAGGTAAAAGGACAGTTCCACCCCATTGAAGCATTGTATTTGTATTTGTATTTGTATTTGATGTGACCTCCAAGTGTTGTGAGCACACACAAGAGTGATCTCATACCGTGAGATAGTAGTTGTTAGCAGTAATAGATATTTTCAGATTACTATGAGGCAATTACTACACAAGGCATCTTATCTCATTTAACCCTAACAGCACTTACATGGCTATGTATTCTTATTAACTCAGTCCCCCACAGTGAAAACAGTGGCTTAGACACCTCAGAAATGGCAAAGCCTGGAGCTGAAAAGGAGAAATCTGGCTCCAGGAAACAATTTCTTTAGCTTCAGCACCCATCTCCGCCAGGACAATGTATGTACTTTACTGCATCTTCTTAATGAGACGCTTTTTGCAGACGAAAGCTATGACTTTCTTATCCTTGTGTGCCCTGCACCTAGCACACTATTTTGCCTCTAGTTACTGGTAGGTATTTGTTGAATGAACGTCATTAAAATTGTATCATTTGAAAGATGATTATACTATGAGTCATACTCGGGCATTCGTGATATCTCCCTGCAAGCAGTTATATTATGGAGTGTATCCCAAAGATTTTGTGTTTTTAAGTAGAACTTTTTAAAATCCTTTTATGTTGTTTCCTTTGTCTCTTTGCTTTCTTTCCCATTTTGATTCCAAAGCAAAATATAATCCTAATATAAAATACATTGAATTTTCAGAGCTGGTAAAATTAATGATCAATATTCTAATAACTAAATGTGAAATTCTTTTAGTGAAGTAAGATTTGGTTAATTGAGAGTGGGAAAAACTAAAGTATCTGGAATGATGCCTCCCTTGGTTGCACTAGAGGGGTAAAAAGCAAGTCCAAAGGGAGAAAAGGAAAACAATTATGGGTAAAACCATAGGCTTTGCTGGTTCAATGACTTTTATTTCAGAATTGACTATGTTGCATTATTTTTCTCTCCTTAAAGTTAAAAGTAAGTGAGGAATTACATACCAATAATGAATTTGAGATCGTGGTATATTGAGGAAATTTTTTAAGTTACTGTAGCTGAAAAGAGAAAGAAGGTTCTTTTGTATAAGGCCTGAGAGTGACTAGTGAAAAGGAGGTGGTGAATTATCTATGTCCTTTTGCCCCTCACTTACCCCCTCAGTCAGACTACTAAACTCAGAACCTGGGCCCTGGATGTCCCCGGCATGTTGTAGTCTCTGAGGGGAAACCCAGTGAAGGAATGAAGCATACTATTTTGTGTGACTTAACGTGAAAAAGACTGATAAAAATACTCTTGATTCACTTCTGGTTTAAACAGATTATTCACAAAAAAAATCATTCTTTAAAGAAATTGTGACTATTATGAATGCACTTGTCCTTATTTTGCTCACCTGAGTTTGCATGCAAAGTCTTTCTCAAGATTAGGAAAACTAATAGTGAAACATTCGGAGTCCTCTGTATCTGGTTTTCTGTCCAGTGACTGCATGGCAGGAAGACGAGCACAGTTTAGGTGTTGCCCAGAGATGTGGTTGGTGTTTTACTGTACCAGAGAGTCCATGTGACCTGAGGAAAAGCTGGTCCAAGTGCTCTTGAATCTCATGTAAGTGAAAAGTCAAAAGTGCTAACTGAGGACCAATATCCAGCAGTGATTCACTCAGTATACAAAGCAAGCAATGGAAGAAAAGGAGGTACTGATGGGGATGGACTGTAAGAAGAGTAAGTGACTGATTTAAAGTTTGGTGCCTGAACTGAAGGGGCAGATGCCAAGGTGACATAATGCTAGGTAACAAATGGGGGTGGACCAGCCAGCTCAGAGGCATGAAGCACCCTTGGTAAATTGTAGAAGACACTTTCCCTGATAGCTTTCCAAACTGTCGAGTGTTAAGATGATCTTTATGTCCTTTGTATCCTCAAGACATTGCTCAGTACCACCCAATATAATTTATTATTTTTCACCCTTTATTATAAATAATCTCTGGAGATAGATTACATGGATCAGATCTCTTCTTCAATATTATTTTAGTGATACATTTGTCATTGCTAAGACAAAATACCTGACACCCCCTGTTAAAGGAGGAAAGGTTTATTTAGCTTACAGTTTGCAGAAGTTCCAGTTCATGGTGGGCTGGCTCCAGGGAAGTGCGTCACGTGGTAGTGAGGCCATCCAGAGGAGAAGCAGTTCACTGCAGGCAGAAGACAGCAAAAACAAGCAAGGGAGAGAACAAACCCCTTTCTGTCCTTTATATTACAGCCAGGCTACTGGGATTATGGCAGTGCCTAACCAGTCAGCAGACTAATTTAGTAATCACACACCCTTAATCATGGCACCCCTAATCCTAGCGTTTCACATTAGATCCAGCCTTCTCTGAAAAATCCCCACCTGTGATTGCATGGGGCTTTGGGGGCAACATCTAGACAGCCATAACAGTCCTTTGAAGAAATTACTTAATATCTTTGTCCTTGCATCTCTAAAATGTAAATAATAAAAGTTTCCAGATCTCACAATATTTTCAAGAAGAGTTGAAAAATTCTGCCCAGTGTGTGGCCCATGCCTGCAAGCCCAGCACTGGTGAGGCTGAGATAGGAGGATCACTGTGAGTTTGAGACCGTGTCTCAAAAAAAAAAAAAGAAGAATTCTAGTAAGTGGTAACATTCAATAAGTTTTAATTTTATTAATATAATCACTTTATATTTTGCCATAGTGTACAGTACACTACAGTGCCTGACATACTGTCTATATACTGTAGATATGGATTAATGAATGAAAGTTGCATGAATCCTAAGTTTGTAAAGTATTGGCAGAAGTCAAAAGAATTATATTTAGTTAAAATAAAAAGAAATGATATAGACATGTATTAGCTATTTCTTAAAAATGGTCTTGCTGTTTCTTGTTTTGTTACAAAATTTTGGATTTTTTTCATAATACAAAAATAAGGAAATGTGAAGACAAAAACTGTTGAAGGAATTCTCCTCTATTTTAGGGCTAGTGGACTATTTATTTATTATTACATTTAAGCAAAGAATAATTTCTGACATTTAGAAGTTACTTTTCTGATTAATTGATGTTTTTGACCTTATGAAGTATAAGCACAATCATTTCCTGGACAAATACTAGTAGATTTTCTTTCACCTTGATGAATGTTATAGACCCAGGTCAAAAGACATCTTCATTCTGGGCTGTTGTGCAAAAGTTACATTAGCAAGTCAAACCAGTCAAATAATTGTTATTAGAGTTTTGTTTTTTTTGTTTTGTTTTGTTTTTTTTGGTACCGGGGATCGAACTCATGACCTCGCGCTTGCCAGGCAGGCACTTAAGCCACTGAGCTAGATCCCCAGCCCTGTTATTAGAGTTTTAATGAAGTACAGTAAATCATAAATAGGCGAGTTGCTTCCCATCTAGGCAGAAAAATCATGCTATCCAGGTGGTATGTATGTGTAGTGCTGGTGATTACTGAATGAGACACTGTGAGGTCCGTAAAAATGGAAAAGTAACTCAGTGTCATAACCTACACTTTCAATTTTGTTGGTAGATATCTGAACATGTATTTTTTTGTTTTGTTTTTGTTACTGTTGTTTTGTCCTAAGAACAACAACTGACAGGAACAGTGTATGGTATCCATCATGCATTACTTTAAGGCCATATTACATAATATTCCTGTATATTACTTCCCATCTGAATTCTTCAGATCATATTTCAGTGCATTTTAAGTGTTACGTCCTATGGAAATGAATCATTGAATTGTTTCAAATATCTTTAATATATTTAAGAAGACATGACTTTGATTTCTTTCTTCAGCAGTCACCTTTTAGCACTTTATGTGTTTTCTGTTACACGTGGTCAGTCATAGTCCATCACAGTCCAAAAGTATTAAGTAGAAGACACCAAAATAATCAATGCATAAGTTTTACATTTCACATCAACCTGAGTACTGGGTTGAAATCTTACATCACCCAGATCCATCCTTCCCAAGACAAGAATTACCCTTTGCCCAGCTTAGCCACACTGTAAGCATTACCTGCCTGTTGTTTAGTATGTATCTCCATCATCAGACAGACTATTGTGATATTTTCAGTGCTTGTGCTCCAGTAACCTTTAGATACTTAATAATTGTCCCAGCACACAAGCATACTGATAGTGGCAGATGGAAGTTCTCCATAAAGAAAAAGATTATGTACTGTTTTTGCTCTAATTTTGAGTGCAATAAGATACTTTGAGAAAAGGAGTCCACCCACATAACTTGTACTACAGTATACTATTACAATTGTTAACATTTTATTATTGTTAATCTCTTGTCTCTAAATTGTCCCTAATTTATAAACTGTGTTCATTCATAGGAGAAAATATTATGTATAGAGTTCAGTCAATCTGCGTGGTTTCATTTGTCTCCTGGGAGCCCTGAAAGACGTCTTCTATGGGGCAGGGGCTCCTCTACACTGGCTGTGTTTTTGCACTTGAGAATCTGCTGGTTATTTACCCCTTGGTGAGATATTATAGGTGCAGTAGTAGCTTCCTCTATCTCAACCTCCATTTAACTCCTGATTCCCTCGATACCTGTTTTCCAACCACTCTCAAACAAGGAATTAACTCTTCTGTCTGGAATATTTATACTGAACATGAGTTGTTTTCTACCTCTGGTTTCGTGCTTTTCTGATTGACCTCAAACACTGGCACTAGAGTTTTCTAAAACAGGAATGTGAATACACCCTCCATTCTAAAATATTTAATTTAACTCAGCAGCAAAAACATTTAAAACCAAAATCCCAACATATTTTTGACAGTGTTTCAGTAGTTGGTTTCTGATAAATTTCATTCTCACCATCCTTTTTACAACATACTAAAAAATGGTAGTCTAGTCTCCCATCTTGTCTCATTGCTGAAGAATTCCCTTTTTCTGGGGCATTTTTTGTACTTTGTATTTCTATCAATTTTAATTATGCTCTACCATATTTATGTTCATCTAAAATGCATAGGCAATGACATTTTCATAAAACCTCACATAAACAATAGTTTATATAGCCATATACTCATATCCTGAAACCCCACCAAAAGGGTCAACATTCAGCCCTATGCCAGAATAGGGAATAGTGCGCAAGAAAATACAAAATATCAGGAAAAAAAGCCAAATGTCTTTCAGAAACACGAATTCGGCTCCACGGTAAACAGTTTGTTACATTGCATATTAAACAAAGCAGTAGAGTAGATACTGATATGTGATCTTCCCAGCATCTCTTCACTAGGAAAAGGCTTATTTCTCTACTGACATGGTTCTGTGAGGGCTTGCTTCCGTGTTATACCATATTCCTGCTTTCTTGATTCTTCATAATTGATGTGTACATATCTGACCCAAGACAGACAAAATCTTTTCTCGGGATTTTTCAACTAGACTAGCACATCGAACACTGCCTCCTTAGGCCAAATATAGGAGGAAGTGAACTTAAGAATTTGAAGTTACAGTGAACTCACAGACAGCAGTGATTGGGTGTGAGGTCTAGCAAGAGAAGTGAGAGAGTCTTTTACTCAAGTCCCTGGAAGAAATGGCCCCTAAATTATTCTTGTTCTTCTTGATTTTTATTAATTTTCTCACAAGATTTTCTCTTTGCGTAAATTAGTTTGGTATTGGCGTCAGCCATTTATAAACTGAAAGAATGCAGGCCATCTGTGGGTGTACTATGGAATTTCATTTAAACTGTGTTTATATTCCCAGGATACAATGTAAATCAAAGAAATTCTGAATTAAGTCCAAGCCACGCAATTCTTTCCACATTTCTCAGAAAATTGTTTCCACTTTGCTATCAGGGTTATATTAGTGAAACATCTTGAGGAGCATTGTTTTATGTCACTCTGGGAAAATTAGTAATGCTTCTTACTGTCCAGTGATTGACTGGAAAGCATTAATTGCTAGCCTATTGAAATTAATTGGAAAGTTTTGAGTGACTTGATTTTTATAGGATACAAATAAATGGTAGAAATACCTGAAGATAAAAAGTTCTGAAGTATGAGTTGCTAATGCTCTAAAAGAGTCTTCTTAAGGTACTGCAGGATACTAAATTCTGCATCGTACTGAGTGCACACACGAGCTGCCTCACTCTATGCAGGGATCCTTCTTATTCCGTTTGCAGTACAGAAATAGGAAATTGTAATAATTTTCTTTTTTGCTTCAGGAGGGCCTCACTTCTGACTCATTTTTCTCATTTACAAAAATAAAGCTGATGTTGTCTTTTAACTTAGAATGGTGCTAATTTTTAATAACATCACATTTAAAATATGTGCTTTCACTGATTATCTAATAAAAATCATTACTTTTTTGCACTTTGGAAAAATAAGTGTGACTAACAATGCTGAATGCTCACTACCAATATTTTTCCTCTTAATTGTGTTCTTAGGATAATACATCCGTATGTCCTCATCAGCCATTTATTACAAAAACCTCCCATTTTTGAAGGGTACTGATACTGAGGATAATGAGATCCTTCTGAACCAGCTTACCTAATAAACTGGGATCTAGATTCAAGAGTCGACAGTCATTATGGTGCCTGACACTTCATTCATTCATGAATTTATGCAGTAACTATTCATTATCTTATATTGTTGAGTACTGTTCCAGGAAGCGAGGATAGAATAGTGGGCCAAATATTAAAAATTCACTCTACTTTAGAAGCTAATATTAAATGTGCACTGAATAAATGTGTGGCTGTATAAAATGAACTAACAATGCACAAAGTTTTAGATTACCAAATCACTGAAGTGAAGAGCAATAGCAGAAGAGGGAATTGGAGAAGTAGGAAGGATGCAGATAGAGGGGGTATGTGTGTGTGTGTGTGTGTGTCTTTGTGGGACAGGGAAGACTGATATAAAAAGGAATAGAAACTTAGCAATAACCATGATGAAATTTTGTCCATATTACTAAACTCTGTCACTCTCTTTTGTGTCTTCATCTCTCTTTGCTTTAGTATGGTAGGTCTAAGCATCATCATTTCTTTAATGAGTGAGCTCCCCCCATAGAAAAACACTGCTAGCCATATATCACACAAGATGGACGTTATTATTATTGGAGCACAACAGATTCCAGTCATTTGCTGACATTTTTAGCTCAAGAGATTGTCCCTGATTCTTAGAACATTAAGCATCCTTAATATTCTAGGCTCACTGATTTATTTTCACAGTTGAATTAGAGTCCTTTTTATACTTATATGCAGAGAACCAAAAGTTCATGTTTGACAAATATGTTAGAAGCTCCAAATCATTTATCTCTGTAAACAGATATTTATAGGTGTTAAAATTTAAAGTCTTAGGTAAACACGGCTGTGGGTAGCAGGTTACCTTGTTAGAGAGGACAAGTGATTATATTTGAATACTAAGTTTTATTAGATACTTGGTGATTATTTGAAATAGTTTTCACTGAGTTTGGTTAGATAAGCAATCTAGGAAAGCAGGAAACATGTAAGTTGTTCCTTCTTTATCAGAGTTCCCAATAATCCCAACAAGTCACAAAAGCCATAAAGAAATTTAAATATTCATTTGAATTGTCTGTTTTTTCATAATAGTCAAGTATGAAAGTGACAAAATTTGGGATCCAAGATCTAGCTTATAAAGCAATTATCTAAGAAAAATGGCTTTATTAATTAGCTTAGTTTAATACTTCCACAATGGAAATTTATATCAAAATATTTCTTTGCAAGCCATAAATATGTACAATTATAATTTGACAACTAAAGGTGAAATAAAAATTATAAATACATGCTAAATAGTTAAAAAGAGAGAAAATAAAGTATGTTCATATGCCCACTAAGACTTATTTGAAACAAAAATTTGAAGCAAAGTTACATATTTTTAGCTATGGGAATTTTAATAAACTTTAAAATATGACTTAACATAGTTTCAGCATCTTAATTTTCCTCTGTAATTTGATTTAAGGTTCATAATTATAGGAAAATATGGTCTAGATAATTTTTAAACAATTCATAAAACCAAGTTGAAATATTTTATATTGAATATCAACTAATAATTCTACTAACTGAATAAGAAAATATTTATAGTCACCATTATTATACACATATGAAGCACTTTGTATTTCACCTAAAACCAGCACAAAAATGATGAGCTGTCCATGAACTTAGAAGTAATTCAGATCTGTCCTATGTGCATGCCCGTGTGTAACTTCCTTTTAGCTTTATATTATCACTGTTATTTTCTTCATTGCTCTGAAGCAAAATAGGAGGATGAAGACTGACCTAAATAAAAAGGCATGTTTATTCAAGATGATCCTTCATCAATAATTACAATGGAAAGAAGATGTGAACTAGCCCGTTTCTTGCCAGTGCACTCTTTGTGAGGGGCAGTTCCTAGCTGTGCTACACGTTAAGATTCTCGTCCTATGAAAGCCATCCTTAGAGTGTCCTCGGGAATTCAGGCACGCACGCTGAGGAGCCAGGTGGAAACAGCAGTTGGAAGGAGCCCTCCCCTGGCCGTGCCAGGCAGACCTCTCCTAGCTGCCGCCCCTTGCAGGCTTAATAAGAGTCCTCCTCACACCCACAGCCTTGTTCACTGCAATGCTCCACTGAGCCTAAGGCAGTTTTGATCCAGTTTTTAAAAGAGAAAGGAAGAAGCAAGGTGAAAGGAAGACGAGTGATACGTTGAGGAAGGGAAAGAGAAAGAAAGAGTGATGACTGCTTTTCTTGCCTTCAAACTTCCTGCCCAACTTTTAAGAGTTCTCCTCTCCTCAGCCTTCCCTTAATCTGCTTTCTCTTACCTGCCGGGTTTTTCCTGGCACCTCAGAGTTTTCCGTATCAAAGGTTTCCTTTGAGAAATTTCTGTTGATGAAATTGGTGAAAACATGGCACACTTCATTAAGAGGCTTTGCATTTATTGTCTGAAGAATGTGAAGAAACCACTCTATTTAACAGATGACTTGAGTTGCTGGCATTTGTTTAGATGCAGTCTATCTCCTGTTCCTCATTTTTTCAATCTCAGAAATGACTTTTTTCATTTGCTCTGAGGGTAATAAGACTTAAAGGAACTGAGTTGAGATAACTAAACACACTCCAGACATTTAGTAAACTAAAAGGGCCACTGCATAATGCGTAATGTGGATAGTCACCTTTAAGGAGCTTGAATATGGAAACCAAATGTATAACCCTGAGACTGCTGGGTGTGCACAGCATCATGGAAAATACAGGGAAACAGGGCAATTGATAGGCTGTAAGACTATATGTATACTGGAGGTAAAAGACCTAAAGTTTTGAATCCCGAGAGTCTTAATTCAAACTTTGTGTTCTTCTAAAAATTAAGCTATTTCAGCTCCACTTTTCTGATCCAAAAAATGTTAATATCAATACCTGCCTTATAGAGTTGTTTTAAAGTTTAAATAGCATAATGTATGAACATACTTAGCATAATATTTGAATCATAGAGAGTCCTCAGCACGTTTATTAGTTAGCATCATCATTAGCAGCATTAGCATCACCAATACCCAGACAGGGGTATCCTGTTCTGTAGGAGTTCAATTCTTAGCAGTTGGTAGGCTCCAGTCCTCCTAATTCAGCAACTCACAGGCTATTACTGGCTAATTAGTGATACACTGAACCTGATTTTCATTTTCTTATGTTTTTTGAAAACTGAAAAATTTCTCCTTTTAGGATCTCTCAGGACAACTTTAATTATAATTTAGTCTACTTGAGATTTACAGATAACTTATTTTCCCTGAAATAGTTTATCTTTCTGATCTTCATTTGAAAAATTAGAATAAAGCTCATAATATTGCATATGAAAATTCAACAGTGGGATGAGAGAATTAATTAAATATGTGTATCACTCTACTTGGTGTGTGGTAGTTTCTTTTTTACTACTACCTAGAGCTACTCTGTTTTTATACACCATGTCTTAGAGCAATTATTTTTCTTGAATTTTATTTTGAGCTCTGTTAGTTTCTGCTGGAAAAAGTAAATTTCCTAACCTTGCTCCCTGTTCTGATCTTGAAGCCATCTATAAATGATATTACTGTTCTCAAAATATAATTATTGAATATGTCTAATGAAACTCAGAAAAAATATGTACACCCAGAAAGCAAGGATACAATCCTCAAAATTTCTTACACACTTATTTCAATAAACTCTTTTTGTACTGAGCAATTTACCTGAATGTATTAATATCAGTCGTAATTAATATTCTTAGTGCATTCCATCTACTATAATAAAATAGTGGATGAGTAGTTTGGAAACAACAGAATTTCACAGTTTGGAATGTTGGGAATTCTAAGCCGAAAGTACTAGCAGATTTAGCATCTGCTGATTTGTGAATTCTGTTTTACAAGGATAATAACCCCATTCATAGAAGCTCTACCTTCATGACTTAATCACTTCCCAAATGCCTTCCTTCTTAACACCATTGCTTTTGAGATTAAGATTTTAGCATATGAGTTTATACTGCAAAGCATTAGTCTTACAGTGCATAGTATTAGTGCCATTTGTTTCCTCAATCCGAGGAATCACTTTGTCTTTGCAAACTATATACATATATATATGTATATATATATATATATGATTTTACATATATATATGTGATTTTACATATATTATTGCATATATTACATATTTACATATATTATTTTAATATATACATATAAACTTATAAATATATATATTAATCGGTATATGTTAGAAAAATAACTCATTTCCAAAAACATATGTATAAATTATATTCAGATATTTCATACAAGAAGTAGTGTGATTACTTTTGAGTTTTAAGAAGCTCATTTTGACTGTTGCATAGACAATGTAAAGGGAATCAAAAGAAGATAAAAGACTTGTTAGGATCATGTGCAAAGGAAAAGCTAAGACACCTTAAATGAAAGCATAAAGAGCTCTCTCACAGGCCTAACTCTAAAAGATTGACTCATTCATATAGCATGTAGCTTCTCAGGAGACCTTACTTCCAATTACCACTGTATTCCTGGCTGCATTTCAGAGGTGCTGAATTTGTTAGGAAGCTAAGCATTGATGATCAAATTCTTAGAGTAAATTGAGTGAAGATAAACTGCTTTCTCTAAAACTGGAAGCCATTGTGTATCAATTGCTTACATATTTTTCTTATCTTTTCTCTAATGAGCTTTATTACCCTCAGAGAGATTTGTCTACTAATAAATAAGCTACCGATAAATAAAATACCAATAACATGAATTTCTATGATTCACAGGGGAAAATTAAAACTCAACGGTAGTTGCAATATATCAATATTTTATTTTTTCTCTTCTGCCTTCCAATATCAAGGGCTTCAACCATTGAAAAATAAAGAAAATTATTTCTCAAACTTCTCCTGAAAGTAGGAAATAATAATACAACAAATTGTTTTGTTTTGTTCTTAATATTCTCCACTGGGGGAAAAAGACTGTCTCTCATTCCAACCTGACACTGTGTTCTTCCTTGTTAGGGCATTATTAGGATGAGATCGTTATCTCTGTGAGTATATTAGGAGCAAATATTCAAATCTGTTGATTTTTGAAAAGGAAATGTTGCAAAGTAGAAATTCATAACCTTTTATTCACACACTATCCTTCATTAGTGCACAAAAGCTTTCTTTTTATCATGGATACACATGGATTTAATACAGGCAGAAAGTAATTTTGATGCCCGAAATAGAATACACTGAATAAAACCACATTTCCCCATAACTGGAAAATTTGCTATGTTGTCATAAATAAATACCCACTCATAGGCATGTGTCCAAGCTGACCAAATAACACAGAAGTAGAAATACAATAGTTACCTCCTATGGTTTCTTTGCATTTGAATTAGCATGTGTTCATCTTTTATTTACAACCCTTTCAACTATAATTTGCTCCCACAGAGAACGAGGTAAGCTTTATTGAAGTAGGAAAACATTGCCTTCATAATATGACCCAGTCTTAATTTCTCATTCTGGATGAAAGAAATACTACAAGTAAACACAGTGCCATAGTATTAAATAGTAGGCTGCACAATTACGCTCCAAATGGAAATTTGGACGTTTCCCATCCAGCCTACTGGCTACTTTTGTCTTCCTCATCACCCCAAAACATACCGCTTCTCCAGGTAGAGCACCTGCTGCATAGTGATAGTTGGCACAGCGTAGCAGTCCAATGGAGAGATTAAGGAAAGTTCTAGTCCTGACTCTGCATTAATATGGTAACTATGGACCCTTTATTCATTCTAAGAATTATTCATCTCATGTCTATAGTGAAAACAATAGTATAGCAATATAATTAAATAAACATATATGTGAAAGTATATTTTAATTTTAAAAACAAAACACAAGATAGAAATGATGCAGAATTTCAAAAATAGTAGGAAATTAACACTAGTTAATATATTGCCTATTGTTGTCTTAGAAGTAGTTGTCCAGGTTACAAGATTGAGGAATGAGAAAATGATCAAACAATCAAACAATGAGGGCACAAACTGTTCTGTTTGATGAACTTACAGAGATTAATAGTACAGTTATCTATCTTGTGTATACACACACACACACACACACACACACACACACATATATATGTACACCTATATAGAGATAATCTTTTCCCTTCTTCCTTTTCTCCTTTCCCCATCCCAGTTGTTCTTTCCTTTTGAGGACTTACTTTCTCTTTCATTTTCACAACATCTATTGTACATTTTGGATCTTATTACTCTTTCAGTTTTTTTTACACTAGGGAAACAATATAATATTTACATGAGTTTGATTTATGTGAAATTGTTTTTGTAAACTTTAACTCATGCAGTTAAGTATTAATTATATTTGCTTTTTTTAATGAAAATTATGTAATCACACTTGATACTTTTGCAGTATATAACATCACCTTGGCTGAACTGTGGCACTCAATAAAGAATGTAAGTTTAAGTGACACCAAATATCACATCCTCACTGTAAATAAACAAAGGAATGGTCTCCCCTTCATATTTCAGCATTTTTATCTCATACAATTGTATATTTATCATATTAATTTGAAAATTATACAGATAAAAATTAGGAAGTAAGAATTGTTGTGCAATAAAGAACACTGGAAATACTTTGATTACATATTTTAAATAGAGACTTTTGATAGTAGACAACATAAAACCATATACCTACTTTACGAATTATTTTTACCATGTAATTGTACATTTATTCATCCAATAAACCCAATTTATTGAACATTGATAAGTGCCAGGTAATGTTTAGGTTCTGTGTTACAACAATAAATTATAAGGACAAGATTTGTGCATTAGAACTATTTCTACTGCCTCATTCACTGGCCTTTCTGTGGATATACCATAACATATATATGCAACCCCCATTAATGGAGCAACCCCCATTAATGGAGCAACCCTCATTGACAGACATTTAGGCTATTTTCCATAGCTCACAATTACAAAAATAAATTAAAAGGAACAATGAGTTCTCACTGTGTATGTCCTTCTGCACTTACAAATGTTAACTAGTGAAATTGATAGGTCAAGATTATTGACATTTATTTCATTAGGTATTTCCAAATGGCTTTGGGGGAAGTTATGCAAATGTTTACACTCAGGAATAATGATACATATCACATGAACATTTGACTTCTCTTATAGATGAATAGTAAGTTCTCACATTAAGTTTGCATAATTTTAATAATATTGAGCATTACTTTTCCTCATTGATATTCAGGTATTTTGTACATAGTGGACCTTAGGCCTTTGGTTTGAAATTATATTGACTTATTCTATTTCAAAGTCATTGTCAGTTTATGTTATTAAAGAAGTAGCTTATTTTTTATTGTTCAAATTTACCTATGATTTTCTTTATGACTTTCAGATTTTATTGTTTTGAGTTTTTACTTCCACATTACAAATGCTATATATTCTGTTACATGTTCTCCTATTGCTTTTGCATTCTCACTTTTTACATTTACGTATTTAATTTCCTGTGAATTTTGACTAAATAATAAACTAAGGTTCCAGTTCCACAGGTTTCATATGAGTATTTGGCATTTAGTAAATAGTGATTTTTATACTAATTGAAAAAGCCATTTTTATTTATTTTACATTACATTAGGCTTCTCTTTTGTCCAATTACTCTATTTTTTTAAGTTTTTTTAAAAGAATTTTAAAAATAAAAATGATGCAGGACTTCAAAACAAGAGTATAGGAAATTAACAAAGGTTGTTATATTGTGTATTGTTATGTTTAAAATAGTTGCAAAGATTACCAGATATAGGCATGCAAAACTGGTCAAACAATAAAAGCACTAACTGTTCCTTTCAGTAGTATATTTCGTTAATCACTGTATCTATGTGTTTTATATATGGGAGGGTCCTTTAAGTTGTTAATCCCTCCTTACATTTAACATATGTCTGTGACGATTTTGTTCACATTTATGGAGAGGCATTTCACTTCTATATTCACAGAGGAAGCACCGATATCTTTAAAATATTAGATCATCCAGCTCAAGATCAAATATGTCCCAAACTATTCAAGTTTTCAGTAGGTTATAATTTTTGCAACCTCTGTATTTTTAAGTTTGTTCTTTTAAAAATGCATTATAATTTTATTGCCATTGGAAGTCAAATTATTTTTCACTACATTTTTCTATTAGTCACTGTTTATAATATAAAAAAAGTTTTAATTAAATTTAATTATTTCATTGCTTTGAGAATTTTAGTTAAAATTCTATCCACTTCAAATTCTTACACTATTTCCTTCTATAGCCAAGGTCATAGTAATATTAACTAACCATATGCGTCAATACATTAAGATAATATTAAACAATACTGATAAAGCTATCCATAACTTAATCTTGTTTTTAATTTGCATTGCTTCAAAAATATCACCACTAAGTGAAAACCTCACATTGATGTTTGGTATTTTGTGATCTTTTGATATTTCATATAACACACATGTGCATGTGCATTTGTATGAATATTAATGTATGTATTTAAGAGACGATTATATAACCCCCATTTACTAAATGTTTTCATTAGGAAACAATGTTTTTATCAAGTGTAAAATACTTTTATCAAGTATAAAAAATATTTTTATCAAGTATATCAAGCATATATTAAAGAGGTTAATATGGTCTTCCTTCATTGAACTATCACAGTAATGGATTAGGGTTTGATATAGTACCTCTGGTACATCTCTGCTCTCAATGCTAATCTGTGCTTGCCGTAATAAATTATTCTCACATTATACTGTTGAGTTTTTAAGGGTAATTCCTACTCATGATAGTAAATGAAATTATTCAATAATTTTCTCATTTGCGTGTCTGCTTTCTCAGGACTTGGTAATTGTTATTCTGACTTTAAAAATAGTAATTGTCTTGTATTCTGTTCAATTCTGGAATCTTTTAAACAACATTGGATTTATATGTTCCTATAAAGATGAAGGGTGTATTTCAAAACTATCTGTGTTTGGCACTTTTTCAGGGAAGTAACTCTTTGGCAACACTGTTAATCCCCTTCATGAGTATTGACCTCTTTAGAATTTTTATCACTCATTAAATAAATTTTGGTAGTTTGTTTCCCCGTAAATCAAGCACATTTTGTAGGATTTTATGCATTTAACTTTCACTATAACTATAGTTCTTCCTTTATGAAACCACAGTTAGTATTTGTGTTTTCTTGGTCTTCTGCTGGATTAGTTGGTATATCCATCTTATTAGTTTCCTATGAAGTTTATTTCTAATGTATTAATTTTTACCTGTAAGTTTTTGCTGTTATTTTTCTCTTTTCTGTGTGGATGGTGTGTGAGTGAGTTGAAAACAGCATAACCCTTAGGAGTTATTACTGTTTTAGTTGTACCACTATTTTACTGTTGAAGAAATAAAAATTTTCAAGAATTTTTTCTAGAGAATGGTCTGCTCCTCTTGGCTTTAAGAGCCCTACTGAAAGGATGTCAGCGTATTTTTTTAAATCAGCATTTTTTTAAAAATCAATGTATTTTAAAATTAGTGTACTTAAAAAACTAAGCTCTACTTTAGTGTATTGTAAAATCTGTGTAGTTTTTAAAACTCAGTGTGTTTTTTTAGATTTTGATTTCTGCCTTCTTAGCAAATGTTCTGTTCTCTTAATGCCTAAAGTCCTCTTTCAGTTTCTAGAGGTTAATAAAATAGCAACATATGAAACAAAAAAGAATTCCCAGAAAATATGTTTACTTCCTATTTTACTGCTTTTCGGAAGACCAGTTCCCCTTATTTTGCTTGGAAGAGCTAATTTCCCTTTTCTGAACCTCATAGTACCTATATCACTTGGGCAAATCATTTAGCCTCTTTACACCTGCTTCCTCATCTGTAAATTAGAAATGATATTCCTGTGTCTTACAAGGTTGTTACAAGGATCCACAGAATTAGAGTGCTACTGTGCCCAAGTCATCTAAGGGTGCCTGGCATATTGAAACATGTAGTGAACACTGTTTACATGGCCCAGTCAGAGACCATCGGGATCATGGAGGATGGCAGTAGTGTAAGGCGGTGACATAAAATTGTGGCTAGATCCTCTTCTTGCCAGTTCTGACACACCTGAAAGCAGGGATTTTTGGAGAAAGGTGCCCAGAGACAGCAACCACAGTACTGACCTTTAGACAGAACAAGACTGACTGCTCGCCCTTCATCTGGGCAGTTAGGTCTGCAGGGGCTCAGTGGGTTTAACTCATCCCTAATGAGCGCCATGTACTCCTTCCTGACCAGAGCTGCACTGGACAGAGTGCGAAAGGACTTGCTCTCAAGATTGTGCATACGAATAAAAGGTGAAACTTTGCTAAATCATTGTTGACAATGCCATATAACCCCCCGCACGTCTGTCTTTACCTCTAAAAGAAGTAGAGATCAGGGGCAACTTCAGCACAGAGCGAGTCAACCAACCCAGAAGGAGGATAGGGACAGAGCTATTAGGAAGGATTCTGATCAAGGAATCCTGACTGTGGGGCCTGTGAAGGAATACTCTGAAAGTTTCATTAAAAATGCTTAAAGAATGGACGACAGGGAACTGATGGTACTAGTTCAAGATTCGCATTCAATTTGATGAGAGACAGAAAGAGAGAAAAAAGAATGGCAGAGAATGGGAGATAAAAAAGACCATGGCAGAAGAAGACTGCGAAAGAATCAAGTGGCTGAGAAAGAGGGGAAAAGAGGAGATGCACACATATTTTGTTCATGGAGCAGATGTTTTCCAAGTGTTCACAAAAATAGGTCACAAGCACATTTCAGAACTGAATTAGAGTACAGATGCCCAGTCCCAACTCTAATTATAAATCAGAATTCATCTTTTAAAAAGAAATGATAATGTGGTGGTCTTGAAAAAACCAATTTGAGGTACTTAGAAGATACTATATAAACATAGTATTTTGTAGACTGCTTCACATTTTGCAGCATTAGGGGATTGCATAAAATACCCAAAGTATGCAAATAAACCCATGAGACCAGATAGTTTAGAGTACATATTACCCAGGGTATGAAAAGCTCTCCGTAGTCACCACTACATCTTTTCTCCCCTTCAATCCTTGTCTTTCTCCCACACACCCTTGGATACCCTCAGCATCTAACAACCATTCAGGGAGTCACTTGTTCCCGTCTGTTGAATGCATGTGAGAGCAGAACATTTCAAGTCATGTATGGCAGAAAACACTTGTATTTTGATCCCCGGTAAAAACACACTTGTAATAGCAGCACTCTAGGAGGATCATACAGGGGGATCTCAAGCTTTGAACCAGCTTAATCACCTTAAGCAACATATGGAGTCCTGTCTCAAAAGTGCGAAAAGGACTGGAGTTCAGTTCTCTGAAACAACCAAAAGGAAAGACAAGCAGGGCACTTTTTTCTGTGGCCTGATCTTGCGAGTGATGCCGTTCAGAGAACACTGCAGTACTACAGTAAAGGACAAAGAATGGAGAAGGAGAGTTGAAGTGTTGCTCTGCTGGATGGTCTCCTTGATGGCCCGAGAGCATGCCACACTCTCTTGCCTTCGTTCTTCATTTATACCCCCAAAATAGATACCTGAGGATGGACATTTCATCTCTCAAAGGTTTGTGTTGCAAAATACTCTCCCCACTGGACTAAATGAGGGCTGCAGGAGTCCACTGAGCTGGTTTAGTTTTTAAACTGTGACGCAGCTGAAGCTCACACTAACCTCATTTTTACCTTCCTGTTAACACTTCTTCAGTACCCAAATGCTTGATCACCAATTGTTGCACACACACTCTCAATTTATCGTTGTTCTTCATGCTTCCCAAACCAGACTAGAAACTCTTTGTAAGGTAAGGTTCATTTTTATTGTTATTGTTATTTGGTAGTATTATTTCCCCTTACTCCATTCTCACCTTGCAGCACTTATCAAAGGCTTAAACAGAATTAAAGGACTTTTAACCCATTTTGGGTACAATTAAACTGAATACATATTCTGAAAGGTAAAGTATAGCATTATTGTCTCAATTTTCCCCAATTCAAAAATTTCACTCTTAGGGAAAGTTTACATATTAAAACTATTATTCCTGGAATCATGGGTGCACCTAAGGTAAGTGTTGAAACCATAAGAATCTCAAACTTTTACAACTTCCTACTTTCAATTCCCTCATTTAAAGATTTAGATTCACTAGATTGCTTTTACATTCTGGATTTTTTTTTGTCTTTACATAACTATCTTCATAGGCTATGAAACTGTAGCTTGTAGCCAAGTCTAAGAAGACTATTTTGGGAAAGATCGAGTTATATCTGAAAAGTGCTGTAAAATATATTTTTGTTTAAAAAACATATATGCCCCAAACTCAAGGAAATAGTGCACTGCCTGTACTACAACTATTAATGTCAATTAAATTTCAGAGCCTTCTAAACTAATTTTATCTATTTATCTATTCAACTTTCCATTTATCTGCTTCTATCCTTTTGTATTTGCCTACTGACCCACTCCTTTGTCTGCTATGGACTTCTTCCAGAAAATGATTCAAAGTGCTCTCAGCCAACAAATCTGTGTTTTCTAAGTTAAACGTATGCTACATCAGGAAGTTATAACAAAAAACGTTATAAAAAAACTAATATGACAATGAAAATTTAAGGATTACCTCTTATCTAAATTAATTTTTCCTTTGGATTAAAATATTTCTTAGGATCTGAATTGTTTGTTTCCTTTTATTGTAATTTAAGTAATATAATAGGCAGTGTGTGATCAGAGTCAACATCAAGTACATTTTTCTAAAGTTTCATTATCTCATTTTCTTTACCAGGCTTTCTATTTATGCGCTTTTGTTCTATGCTAAATACATCCTCTTTTTCCCTGTATTTATCTTTCATACATAAAATTCTACTGAAAATCTTCTTAGTCATTACTCAGTTCACTTAAAAATTCCAAGCAATTTGACTCATTAGTTCATTGATTTCTTTAGCTGATTTATGTCTATTTGCTTATTTGTCCACTCCTTACAATTTATTTCTCTGCTTGGATCCTCTGGTCCTTGAAATTTAAGAATATGATTTTATTAGACTTCAAAAAAGAAGAGGTTATCAATTTCAAAATATGAAATATCAGTGCAAGTCCAAAATAACAATTGCGGGGATTTAGCTCAGTGGCATGGGTTTGATCCCCCGCTACCAAAACAAACAAACAAACAAAAACAATTGCTCTTTCTCCATCTAAAAGGATTTGACTAGCTCCTCATTTCTAATCATTAGAATCCACTTTTCACTCACCAGGTTGCCTTATTTTTTACTTTCCAGGACTGTTCAATAAATGCAGCAAATGTAGGCTGCTTTAAATATTCCATTGAGGCCCAAGATGAAGGATCTAATGTAAATATCAAGCGCTGAAAGTCCCCTGAATTCACCGCTTCTTCTGGCAGTTACAGAAAATAAGAGTGATTTCTGAGTAGGACCAGCTTTATCACGTATTTAGGACCTCACCAATGGGATCTAAACCAGTAGCTAATTTAGAATCTCACCCCTACGGCTTTGCAGTTTTCAAAATCCCATTGCTGCTAATGTATCTGGAATTGATCTGCTTAAAATCTACCATAATAGATTTTTCAGTGACAAAGTACCGTACAAACCAGGATAGAAAGTTACTGATTTTATAGTGAAGATTAAGACTAACTGAATCAATTATTAAGTTATCTGGTCAGTATACCCACTCATTAATGGCAAATAGAATCTTAAAAATGTTAACAAGAATGGAACCATATGTCATTAATCTATCCAGTGGCATCAAAAGCAGGTTAGGATATATCTGCTCATCAACCCAAGATCTTAAGAATGGGGTGGGGAGACCACAGAATTCTCTCCTTTCTGTAGTTTGAATATGTTTTGTCCCCCTGAAAAATTCATGTTGCATCCTAAAAATAAATTGTCTCTTTGGCTAACAATAACATCTCTTTCTCATTTATGTTGAAAAATAAAGACAATTTTCTGCATTAGTTAAATTAACAAACTGTTACTTTGAATATTAGTAGTTTGGACTTAACCAGTAATTTATAATTCCAAAATTAACTTCCATCTTGTATTGGTGATTAATGGTTACATTAAATATAGTATGGAATAAATAAATCAGCAAAAAGAACTACTTAAAAATAGTCTTGATTATAACCATGTGCATACCTCATTCTGGGCATAAAAGATATGTATGAGAAGGAATGACTGTCCTTGTCACATATATAATTTAGTAGGAAAAACTGAATATCAATCAAGTAGTTTCCAAATAGTTTGCTGAAAGATACAGAAAATGTATTTATAAAATTCAATGGAAAAATTCAAGGGACAGCAATAACTCGGTCAATGTTTTAAAGAGAGATTTATAGAAGATACTTAATGTGAGTCAGATTTTAAGGTAAGAGTAGGATTTAATAAGTGGAAATGGTTTTCCATAAGAGACTTTTACAGACAGCAGCACAGAGGTATTAAATAACAATTCAGTGAGGTCTTATTATAATAAGAAGGAATGGTAGGAACTTAGATGGAAATGATGTGTGCACATGCAATATAGCAAGTGAGAAGTACAATTCTTCCCAATGGGAAATAGGAAATCCTACGAGGATTTTTAGGCCGTGAGTGATTCAATCAGTTTGCAAACTTGAAATCACCGTAACATATGCATTGATCGTATCTGGTCCACTGAGTAAACATCATCAAGTTTGTGTTTCAGAATAAATCTTTCATTTTATGAGAACTACTGGAAGAAATTTGTTTCTGGTTGACATTGGGCAGATTATCCTGGTCTTGCTAGGCCTCAGTGTTTACAGAGAAGTTCAGGAGATTTTCATAGTTTTGTTTTCTTTTGTCTTGCTTTTTCTGATGGTTTTTAAGTTCAACTACTTGGGTTTGTGAGGTTTATATTATCTTAGATGGAACATTAGAGTTTTATTTTGCTTAAAGGACCAAGGTTACCTTGGAATTATAAATCTCTACACACATTATTCTTATATAAATGTAATTTTAACTTTAAAGGCATTTAAAGAAATGTGGAGTGTTTATAAGGTGAACTGAATTGTAGAACATAAATATTTTTAATTAAGCACAAGACTGTTATCCTTGGAGGATCAATAAATGAGTTCAGTGGTCTTTTTTGGATAATTCAGAATATCATTAATTTTGCCTTTTTTTCTCTCAAAACTGAAGCATAGATTCTTGTACCCTTAACTTTTAGCTTTCACTGTATTTTATCTTAATGTTTAACAATCGCAATATACATCTTGATTTTCAATATACAGAATATATTTTATAAGCAATTTCCATAAATCCTTTCTAGCAGGAAAGTTTTTTATATTTTAGATTAAATCTCATTATAGGAAGAAATGAATTCAATGAAAATGACCAAGTGAAGACTCTAACCATTTCTATTGTTAACCACGGAAGACTCTACCTTTTGCTCTTTAATTAAAATCTACATTTCTCTTATTGATTCTGCTTTTTACATTTGTGCCCTAATGAGTATCTAGATATTTAGCTGATATACCTGGCTGGTGTCAGAATTAGATAACGGAAAAAGGAAATAAACAAAAAATATATCTGCTACCTACATAAGTTGAATTAAAGATACATTATTCTAGTGCATATCTGTCTAATAAGGTGTTTGTACAATCCTGATATAAATGTATGGACCTGATAAAAATAAACTCTATATAAACTGTATTTTAATCAGCTCTAGAGCACAGTTCAAATTTTTTATCAAGATCAAATTGCCAATGGTCTCTAGTGATTTTTTTAGTGATAACTGAGATGCCAATAGAGTCATTGCGAAGATCCAGACCTTGCATCTCGGAGTTGTACAGTTCTGACTCTCACTCTGCAGCAGCAGATAATGATTCATTCAGCAAGGTTACTATGTTTTTTCATACCTAACTAACCTGAAAAATAGCTTCAGGCATGGCTGAACAGACCCCTCCCTTCTAGAAACCACGCTCACTGAGAGTCAAAGGACAAAATTTCAGAAAAAATTGACCATGTAGGGAAAAATAATCTATTTTTTTTCTTAGACACATAATGATTATTACATGTTGAAGATGGGATTGATATTTTTCTCACTTCTTTGTCCCTAGATTTTTAATTTATTAATTAGAGGAGGTTATTGCTTTGTAGAATTGCAGTCTTGTGGAGACTTGTCAGTGTGTATTCACTAAAGTTAACTGTGATATACAAGTATTTTATACACATTTATTAGACTTGGTTAGTATAACATGGACTTTATGTTTGTTAGTGTAATCAAACACATGATGTTCTTAAGAAAGGCTTAAGGACACAAAACACTGAAAAAGGAAGTGGAATAAAGCTTATGGTGATTTTAATTTGTCACAGAAAAATTCCTGCTTTACGAAGCAAGGCTATAATTCTTTAATCAAAGACTGGAGGGCAATGAATGAAAATTACATTATCTACATCGCTACATCACTGCATAACTTATCTCAAACTTAAACATGAAAAATTTTCTTCTGTAAAAAAGATGCATCAGTTCAGCACTTGGTGAGATAGGAAGAATCAGAATTTTAATTTCCAGCTTTCTCATTGACTCGTTGTCTTTTTGAGGCCTTCTTTGTATACCATAAACCACACACATGGACAAAGCCTATTTTATAATCTGCAGCTGTCTCTTAGTAGAAACAAGGATTTCTAGATTGTATCAGATGCTGTTGAAGTAAATGAAAAAATCCAGTCTAGTCCAGGGAGAGGCACTAAATTAAAGATTGGTTTGCCATTAATCTTTGGAGAAATCAGACAGTACAGACCAGAGTTTTAAGACAGATGGGACTAAGGTCAAACTCTAGTCACTGGTAATTTTTATTCTAAGTGTCAAGGTGATCTTGAGGAAACGTATTTATTTTCCTCACGCTTGTCTTCTTTATTTAAAAACTAAGGATGGCATCTACCTCCCAGGGTTTTTCTGAGGATGAACTCCGTAATGTACATGAAATACTTGGCAGCAGAGTTGGACCCTCAGTTGCTAATGGAAACTAGAATCTTACAGGACTTTTATATTTCCTGAAGCCATGTAGCTGATGAAACAAACAGAAAAATACTCTCACATGGAGTTGCGTTTGACAAATATCTTAGCTATGAGTGATTTAATTTGCATGAATTCCAGTTTTGTTTTGGCCTTTTTTAGGATGAACTTGATAATTCATATGAAGCATTAAGCAGCAGAGCTGGGCGCTCAGTTGTTAATGGTAACTAAGAATGTAGAGGACTCTTTTGTTCCCTGAAAGCATATATGAAACTGAAAAAAAAAAAATACTGCTGTCAGGGATATAGCTCAGCAGCACAGCTCCTGCCTGGCAAGCGCAAGGTCCTGAGTTCAATTCCTAGGACAAAAAATAAAATGCTATCACACTGAACTGACGTATGAATGATTTACTTTGCATAAATTCTCAGGAACTAAAACCTCTTATCTCATGCCACTTAAGATACACTATAGTATTTTTAAAGTAATACTACAAGAATATCAGTTTTATCTTTAGATAAAGTTTATGTCTCTTCATCTTCATTTAAAGGATCAGATTTTAAAAGGTCATGTATGTCTACCATTGTGAAACCTCAATATTTATTATGAGAAGAAATGAACAAAACAGACTTTAGAAAAATGTTTTTCTATTAAATATATTAGCTTTTATGTCAAAAATTCAGCAAAGTTATGAATATTATATATATAAAATTCTGAAAAGATCTATGTTTCCAAGAAGTGACTAAAATTATGATCCATTCAAATTCAATATTGTATAACCTAAATGTGGGAAATAATAAGTGAGAACATAAGAACATTAAACCAACTTTTTAGGTTGATTCTGAATGACTGCCTTTAATTAAATTTCTATAAGAGCAGCTTTGAGAGGGTTTATAAGAACACTTTAATAATTAAGCACTCTTGTCTCATAAAAGTGTTTAAGACCTTAAAAACATTTATTATAACTAACACTCAACTTACAATTACATAGAATGATATTACGTTTTGTTGAATGTGTATACTAAAGTCCCTTAAATAAGCAAAACCAAAAACAATGGAGGGAAATGCAAATAATATAATAATTCTATAAATTATGTGTCCTATATTAAATCTGTTCCCTTGAAAATCATGAATACAATCATTGCCAAATAAACACAAGGCCATGGTTTCACCTAAAGTGATGCAAATATCCAAAATACAACTGAAACCCAATAATTCCTTTCTCAAAGTTTTGAGAAAACCGCAAGTGTTGCCTAAAGTCTAACTCAAAATCTCTTCTGAGACACAAGGCAAACATATCTGTAAATCCCTGAAACAAACAAACAAACAAACAAACAAAAAACCAAGTTATATAATCTTGGTACAGTGGCACAGGTTAAACATTCCTATCCCAAAAGGGAATCATAATGGGATAGAAAAAAATTAAAAATCAAGCAAAGCAAAAATGAAGTCTTGTGACTCTAAGTCCAGCATCCAGGAACATGGTAAAATGTGAGTTTCAGAGCTTCAGTGGCCCAATACCTCTGATTTTGCTGGCTGAGCCTATGACCACCCTCTTGTTCTGGCTCCACTCACACAGGTCAACTTTTTTGAGTGCTTGGATGACTGAGCACAGAAAAATGCATCTTGGAGAATCAGTTTCGTAGGTGGCCCTTCTCTCCTCAAATGCAGGGTTGACACTTTTACACACTTGATCCTGCAGCAGGTGGTATGCCTTTGGTTATTTCTGAGATGCTCTCAAGACATTTTTAGTCTTCACCTTGTACAGAGTACTTGGATTCTTTATACTGTTACTAATCTCTTCAGCAACCACACCTTCTCTTGCCCCAACTAAATATGTGGGTTTTTTCAGGCCAAAATTCAAGTTTTTCAAATAGTTCTACTTTGCTTTCTGCTCCCAGTGCTCCTTACAAATCTGTGTAAAGCTGCTGTGAGTACCCATGCCTCCACCTGAATGTTAGGCTCCTTGAAATTTCCCCCATCAAATCAGTAACTCCATCACCCATTGTATCAATCTCACAGTCTTAGGATAGCATCAAAATATATTTAAACTTTTTTCCAAAATGCAGTACACAAAGAAATTGCCAATGGGCTCTTATTCCCATCTGCAACTCTCTGAGCCTGGCCTTTACTGTCTGCATTCCTAACAACATTCTTTTCTTCTGAGGCCTGATCAAATCATTCATGAGTCTTTTACATCATGTTAGGGCTTCTATAGCATATATTTCCAAAACTTTCCAGTTTGTGTAGACCTGTTCTAAAGGCTTATAAACCACAGGGTCAGGTGTAGTCACAACAATAACATCATTCACACTGCAAGTTTTCTGTTTTGGTTTTCAAATTTCTAGAACACAATATAACTTCTAGGAAAAGAGGTTTCATTCATTTCACCATTTCAGAGGATTCAGCCTACGGTCCGTGGGCTCCAAGGCAGCAACTTCATGATGCAAAGGCTTGGCAGGTGAAAGCGGGTTACCTCATAGCTGCCAAGAAGCAGATCAAAGGAAAAGCATCAGAAAGTTAGGGACAAGGAACCAGATGTACAATTCACAGTCATACCTCCATTACTCACCCCAACACAGCCAGACGTTTGATATGCTAATTTCCTGGATGAGTCTAAAGCCAAAAAAGTTAACAATCTACCTTAAATATTGTAACAGTAGTTTCTTCGACCAGCCCTACATGCCCACTCTCTATATAGCTACTGACACTGTCATGAAGAGCAACGTAGCCAAGGCAGTCTTTCAAGTCACTGTAGGACATGTGTTTGGTGGCATTTTCTTTGACACAACTATTACACCTACCACCCTGTCAACTGCTCACTGATGGCAGCCTCCTTACAACTCAGCCATGATTACCCCTGCTGCAACTTCAAGTTTAGTTCCACATGTCAGAAGTTTGCTATAAATATCTCTGTGCTATGATTTCTTGAAATGTGTGACTCTCATGACACCAGGGCAATCCCACTCAGTTCCCCTTCCTCCCATGTTTCTGATCTTGCCAAGTCTTAGCAGCATTTAGTAGTAGTGACATATCACTTGGAGTTCCCGATTTCTGTTTCCAAACATTTCTGAAAATTGAAATTAAGCAATTTGTCATTTTATACTTGTTCTCTTATTGTCTTCATGCTTTGTGGTTTCTATAAGAAGTGGTTGGTTGTTTTAGGTAAATAATAACCATGTACAAAGACTGGAACCATGTGCAAACTGATTTTTGTCTTTCTAAATCTATAAAAAATTATTAATAGCCAAATGTAGTGATGCTTGCCTATAATCCCAGCACTAAGGAGGCTGAGGCAGGAGGATCACCATGAGCTGGGCCATCCTGGCTTACACAGTGAGTTCAAGGCCAGCCTGTACTACATAGCGAGACCCTATCTCAAAAAAAAATTATTGTGACTGCAAAGTGAAAGAAATGTTTTGAAATCAGATAGTTTGAAGTGTCTTACACAGTCCCTAATAAAATGATTGTAGCAAAGACTATAGTATGGCAAAGAGATGATAAGTCAATAAATTTGAGATGATCTATTAAAGATAGAGTGGATAAGATTTTGTGCATTGAGATTACTATATAAATACAAAGAACCCTATATTTTTAGATTTGTGGGAATGATGTAGGTTATGGTATCATTTATTTATAATTTGTGAACATTAGATATTAGATGTCAGAAAATATAAAACATCTCAAAAGAAATGTCAAATCTGGAACTAAAGTGCTGGCTTAGGATTAGAGATATAATGTGAATGTTAATAAACTGTAGATGCTATTTATAATTATAAAAATTTGATAGACTCATACTTGAACTTATATTAGACTTGAGGACAAGGTCAGCTATAAAAAATAAGAGGACATATTATGGTAATCGTCCTTAATTTCCTATCAACTTAATCAGAAGCCCTGTATAACTTATACTGTCCTATTATGACTGATCTTATTTGAATCTGGTTTGTTAGAGTGCAATCTTATATTGACTGATTTTATTTAAATCTGTTATGATTGATACAATCAAGTCTAAGGGTATAGGCAACTACACTGAAGATGACAAGATTCACTAAGATACCAACTCTGGTTTGATTATTGCCTGCTTTTGAAGTCTTATAATATCTCCAATGCTTTGTTTTTATTAATGTTGTTATATACTGCTGAGACATCATGGTAACCATTGTAGATCACCTTGTATTGTGGTTTTATATGACTTTTTGCTTCATGTTTTTCTACGAATTGTTTTGTTTTGTCTTGCTTTGTTTTGTTTTTCCCTCTAATACAGAAAGGATAGATATACATGTAGAAATTCATGCATGTATAGATAAACAGTTTACGAGAACCAACTATATAATGAATGTTGAAATGAACAACTATTTTGAAGAAAAAGAGACACTACAGTACCCAATGCTGACTCTGTAATGTCACGATGTGAAATCCAGCAATACTATCATTCTTTGTTCAAAAGTGATTTTAACTTGTTTTGTTTTGTTTAAGTTAAATACACATGAAGGTATGGACAGCTGTTTTGAAGAAAATGAGAGACACTATGACAAGCCATTCTTGGCTTCTCTATTGTCTGGTCTTGAAGAACTGAAACACCCTCCCTGTCCTGCTTAGATCAGTTCCATACTATGTTGTTTCATGTGAATTCCCTATATCTAGATGCTATTTATAATTATAACATTTGATAGACTCATACTTGAAAGCATTTGATTAAAGTAGAGATCCAAAGATCAACCCTAAAAGGCATAAACATTTAAAATAAGGAATAAATAGAAGAACTACCAAAAAAGATTGCAGAGGAATAACATCAGTGAATTTGAAAGCCTCACTTCTTATAAAAGAAATCTGAGTTATATGACTGATGCCTGCAACTTACACATCAGTGCTTTCGGAGCCTTCCCTTAATACATAGCTTTTCACATCAGTGGTCTAAGGTAATTAATTCTTCAGAAATTCACTCTTAGTGTACATATTTACCTGGAAGTAAATGTTTCTTAGCATCTTATTTTAAATACTATCTATATATAGTGTTACTTTTAATTTTATACCTCTAATCCAGACCTTTTCTGTTTGTCATTCTTCCGATATCTCTACTTGAGCATCTAACAAAATTTCAAACGTACATATCCATAATCATAAAAGTTGAACTGGCACTTCATATAGAAAATATGCAATTATTTTATAATTATGACAAACCTAGTGATAGATTTCCCAAAAGTTTTACTATACAGTTAATCATAATTATATAATAGATATTATTAAAATATCTGGTACTTCTTTAATAATATACACTCAAGAAACAATTTTAAACTCTTCATATCCCTTTCTGTTATTTTATCTTCTTAATCTCTTCAAAGGTTACTTGTGAATAGGACAGTCTCAGCTTTCTTGACAATAACGTTCAAATAATCTTCTTAAGAAATGTCAGCTGCTATGTGGTTTGATATGAGACAGAAGGCTATTTCTGCTTTCCTCTGTATTTTTGTGACATTTAGGGTCCTTAGTCTTAGAGTATTTATGTTACAAAACGTGTGTATGGGCTAAAAAACTTACCCACAGCTCACTGAATTTGCTTCATGAATGTGGAGATTACCTTTTGATAGACAGGGGTGTCTGCTACATTGATGGGGTGTCTCAGTTTAGGACACAGTGACTGCTATTGCTATTTGCATAAGTGCCCATTAAAAGCAAGCAGGTCAGCTTTGTTTTCCCTTCAAAGAGCATCTTCCAAAGGAAACTATGTTCCACTTCAAGGAACAACAGACTAAAATTCTGATGAAGTCAAACTGTATATAACTAGCCAAAACAGCCCTCATTTTCTTACATGTGAATCTGATTTGTGAAAATGATGGGCTTTGGCATAAAGAATTTAAAAATTTATAAAACTCTCGATCACTTCCTTCAAGTTCTACCTGAAAATGTTTACCTGTCAAAGCATGTAACCTCAGAAAAATCTATAGAATTAGCCACAGAAATGAGCATTGCCTAGGTGAAGTGCCTGGAATGTTTATAACTTTTGACAAGTATAATCCTTGGCCTCTCCTCACTTTGGAAAACTTTTTAAGGTAATTCTCCCTCTCCATATTTTTAATATATTTTTATTAGTCATGCTTTTGACAGGAAGATATTATAGGTCTGTGGAAACTACAGTTATTAAGCTTCTGAAGTTTTTGAGGTTGTTTTTTTAATTCTTCAACAGTTCCACAAATGGTTTGCATGAATCTCCTCCTCTCTCATTGCTGAGATACAATGCCCAACACCCACAAACCAAAGGAGGAGATTTAATTTCCCTGAGATTTCAGATGTCAGCCCATAATAAGCTGGCAGAGAGGGACATGACACAAAATCTTGGTGGAGCAATACAGCTTATTTCATGACAGCTTACAGGCAGAGCAGAGGCAAGACAGTCTCAGATTACAAGGGTAAAAGGACTAGATATAGACCAAATGGCCACATTTCTATGAATCATGCATGCATACCTTCAAGTGTTCCTCACCAGTCCCAGGGCAGATCCCAAAAGTAATTAATTGGAAACTCTAGCCTGTCCACTATATGACTATAACTCAACTTACACATGTGTAGCACGTTTATTGATATGGACATTTCTAATAACCTAATCAGTGTAACAAATTAGAAAACATCAGGTGAATAGAAATATAAAGACATAGAGTATAATTTGGTAACATTATTAGTTCATAGGCAAGCTTTGTTTCTGTGCATTAATAAAATTAAATAATTAACATTAAACTTTTTGGAATTAGGTATAATTATACCTCTTTTACAGGGAAAGATATTAAAGTTCAGAATAGTTACTCAAGTACTTTCCAAAGGGCACCGGTGGTAGAATAGTAGAACTGAGGTCTGACCTTGAATTTGAAATCTTGGACACCCAAGTCTGTGCTTTTTCTATCACAACGTGATAAGAAGTTCTCATCTCTTTGAAACTCAAATTTTCACTTCAGGTATATGTTTCCTTTTTTGTTCAACCTCTTTCTTCTTTAAAAATTTCTTTGAAAGGCCCTTACAGGTGTTATTCATTGACAAATTGTGTTAGCTTTGTTACTTTCACTTGAAAATCTTAGATCCTATATGGTGGGTTAGCAACTTACAGTTATTATTTTTATAGTTGTTTTATTTTATTTTAATATAATACAAGTAGATATTAATGAGTAGAATCTACTAATCACTCTTCTCACATTTATGAAAAATAAAACGAAATTTCATAACAAAGTAATTAGAAAACAACAATAGTTAATATATTGTGCATCATGATCTTAAAAGCATGGCCAAAATGCCACTCAGAGTAAAAGTCAAAGATAAAAAAGACTCTCACAAAGAAGAAACAAATAAAAGAACAAAACTGTCTGTGCAATAAACAAAGAGAAGCTAGTAGTACAAATGAAACAAATTAGCATATATTTTATAATAGTTCGGAAACAACAGAATAGATAATTTGGGGAAGTACTATGGGACTATTTCCTATAGTATTCTAATATTAAGGTTAAAACCAACGTACACAAAACTATCGTGAAACACCTCCCAGTTAAACTTTATTATTTATGAGTCCATAGTGGATCTTCAGTTTACTTTTTCCAGGCACAGATTGTTCATCTTTACATTATACTCATGTTATGAAACATTAAGCATGTATTTATTATACTAGGCATTCTGGAGAGATGAAAAGCCTGAGTGGGGTGTGTTCTCTATTAAGGAACTGGAGCCTGTTGCCAGTGATAACCCAAGTGCAAGCCTAGTGGAATAAGTTAAATAACACACGAGACAGAAAAGGCAGTGAGTTCAAGGTTAAAAAAAAAATCCATCTGCTTGAGTAATCCAGATATTTATGATCCAGTGTTATGATTTAAATCTAAAACACCCCATGCATTGAAAGCCGATTCAGTCTCGTGGGCAGTGGGTGCATGCACTGAGTTAGTGTTTGAATGTGCTCTTTGGAGATGGACCCTGCTTGGGGTCACTGCGTGTGACCTGGAAGGCTGTGTCCTTGTCTTTTGCTCCTTTCTTCTCTCTCTGCTTCCTGGTTGTCACGGCTTGGGCATCTTGTCCTCTGCCATGCGCCTCTGTCATGCTGCTCCCACCTTGGAGCCATCTGACTGGGGAGTGAAGGAGTAAGCCAGCTTCAAGTCGTGGATGTCAGGCATCGTGTCCAGTGATGCGGAAAGTGACTAAACTATGCAGATACTGCTCTCGGGTTTGAATGGCATTGGCCCAGGGCACACCATTTGTGCCACTACTCCCAAAGTAGTATCTTATCTATAGTTTTAGTCATTTATGGATTTTTTAAGTTAAAAATGACTTTATAGTCTTTTCATACCCAAGTCTTACCAGTTTAGCAGAGTTGGCTCAAAAAAAAATGTTTGGTTTTATAATCCTCATTTTGAGGACAAAAGGGAAGAAGGATGAAAACAGCATAGACAT